>JBBPRS010000278.1:0-28230 GCA_038093155.1 Boletus huronensis | reverse complement strand
TAGCTTTAGTGATCAGATCACAGATCTGATCTAGGAACAGAAGCATAGAGATCTGATCTAAGATCTATAAAAAGGAAAATGACTAAGTCTAAAAGATTAGATAAGATAAAAGAGATAAAAGATCAAGATCGTCTAAATCATTGATATGAGCCATAGTGGAGTTGATAACGCTCCATGGGTCTAAGGTATGATTAGATAAGGGAAAAGATAATTGATAGTGTCCATTATATGATTATAAGCACTGGACCTTACAGAGTTAACTGCCCTTTTCTAAGAAGAATAAGATAAAAGCATCTGAAAGGAATAGATAAGAAAAGTGAAGCATAAGGATGATAAAAAAATGAAAATTGTCCTTGATTATGCTGTAATCCTAGTGCATGGCACTTGCTTATGTTAGCCTGTAACAGTGGGGCTCATAACCTTTTAAAGTTGCATAACTCCAAAGTAGCAGAGGTAACAATAGGAAGAATGGCAAAGGCTTGATGACCTGTGGAGAACTTACACCGTTGAGAGTGGTATCTGATCAGTATAACAGAGTGCTTGAAATGAGTGCTATTGAACACTAGAGAAGCGAGGTCTTGGAGGAGAGACCGAGCTTAGAGTGAAGCAAGTTTGGAAGATACAAGCTTAGATTAAAAGGGTCCTAACGACCCAGTATTTATACCTAAAGGTATAGTGCACAGACCATGCTGTGTCTAATGAGTATAGTAACTATGGTACTACAAAGGGAAGTGCCCATAGCCCTATGATAGAAGGGCGAATTGCTATTGATGGAACCTATAGTATCACTGACAGCTATAGTATATTCTGTCATTATCAGCTGACAGACAGAGGACAAATCCAGAACCCTAGGGTAGAGGGTTATGACATCATAGATAAGAGATAAGAAACCCTATAACCTAGGATGAAGGGTATGACATCATGTTCTAGACTTGATGACTAAGCAAGGTCTAGAACCTCAATAATGAATATGAACAGGGAACTGAAAAGAAGGTTTAAGGTTTGATTGTAAAAGACCATATGAAGAATAAGGTTCTGGAAATGAAATCCAAAGGTGAAAACCTTATATCTTCAAAAGAGGACAAGGAACTTGCTGATGTGCTCAACAAATCTATGCCTTTTTTTGGACTCGAACTCAAGATCTCTGATGACGGCAAGTAGTGATGTGCAGGCCCGGCCTCAAGCCCCCAGCCGGGCCGAGCCGAGCCTACTTAGGCCGGGCCGAGCCGGGCTTTGTGCTGGGGCTTGCACCGGCCTGCGGCTCGGCTTCACTTCTGGTAAGCCATGAGCCTGGGGCTTGAGCCGGGACTTTATATACAAAAAAAAAGTAGTCTACCTGTAAAATATTTTCAGTAAATGAATGATATGTTGGTGCATGGATCAGTCTGACGTGTTTGCGCTCGAGCAGTGCCCAAATAAGGCAAGTCGTGGCTCGGCTAACAGCGCTGCGCTATCTTTGCTCAGTGCGTGCTCATCCTCGATTGACTCTGCAGTTCACCCAATTAGGCCTTGATGCGACCGTTTCGCCTGGTAAGTCCATTCTCTCGTCTGGACCTGATGAACTTCTCTAGATCGCATTTTAGTCTTTCCTTGTCAACATGGCGGGTTCACTGGCTTGATGGGATGTCTTGAGTGATGGATAGTTGGTGTGGGTGGCATTTGTACATTGTCTGCTTCGTTTTTGTACCCTTTCTCGCTGACTTGCCTCATTTCTAGCTAGCAGCGCTGTTTTGACTCATATCAAGTCACAGTGTGCACCGCTCGTTGTGCCAGCCTTGCTACATCATATCCCATCGTACTGGAAGCTGTCTCCATTGTTCTGGCGCTCCGGTTTACTCTCGATACCTCCCAATTCGTCCAACTTGCCCAAATGGCCTCTTGGGGCTATAACTTGACTTAGCGCATTCATTTCGCCAACGGGCCGCTCCCTGTCGCTTCTACAATGTCTCCTATCGTCCCCAAAGGTGCCTGGGTCATTCCACTGCAGCACGTCTCCTTTAACACATCTCAATTCAGCCTTTTTGCCTTTATGGCCAAAGCCGGGGCTCCAAGCCGGGCCAGGCCCCCATTCACGGCTTGGTAGGGCCCAGGGCCCGGCTTGACTCTTGGCCAAGCCTGAGCCCTCCAAAGCCGAGCCCAAGCCGGGCCGGCACATCACTAACGGCAAGTTTGCTAAACCCACGAGTGGTGTATCCGATCCCATAGCAACAAAATACCAGGCCCCTGAAGATCCAGATTTTTCTATGTGGGATGAGGAAGCTTTGGACCTCTCCAATATCCTCTGTGACTTGAATATCGAGTCAGATCGTCACCATAACAGGGCGCTGCCACCACAATCCTCCGACTCTCTGGCCGACATCTCAATATCTGATCAGAACAATGACCTTGAAGGTATCGCCCTCCAAGGTGTCCTGGCTGCTGAAGACACCCTTTTACTCACCGTGAAAAAAGCATTCACTGTGACAACAAATCCCAGCATCCTCGACATGCACATCAGTGAAAGCCTCAAGAACCGTCTTCAAGCCAGCAATTTCGAGCTACTCCCCCTCACCATTAGTCGGCCCAGGACTTCTGAGCCAACTCGATCGAACGATGAGAAAGACTCCCCACCGGACGCACCTGCTGGCACGAACCCGAAGAAATTGAAGCAACTCAAGCTTAAGCCTTTCCTTTTACAGACGAAAGAGTCACGGAAACCATCGTATGGCGTTCGTTAGCGAACTTTAAATTCACTATATTACCACTGGCATGCAATGTTGAAATAACTCATTTGTATTAAACGATCTGAATGTCTCGAGTGTCGCTACATCCCGTTGACTCAGACGACGGCAGATGAGCTGCAGTGTCACGTGACCGTGGGAATTACACTATCTCGGTGTAGGTTGCGTCTCCGCCAGCAACACACTGCACCTGAGTCAACATTCCAAATCCTGATGGTCTGTCATTGGTGTCTGCAACAAGGCCATGAGGATCTGGCATGTTGACGTTGGCCAGTATTTAGCAGGTCCATTGCAGGAGCATATCATAGACACCCTAAAAACCGTGCATTAGATACGATACGAGAGAAAGAATATCTCCTCACCAGCAGACATCGTCAGACGCGGGCACATCAAGTACTGCTAGTCGTGACATACGGGATAAGATGAAGGCCGAGAGAATTGATATAACATGACCAAACAAGCGCAGCAATGACTTCGCTGGCATATTCTTGCTCGCCGCTCGTTCGCATTCTATCACCAACTATCGCGCACACGGTGGACAGGTCTTTGTTGCTTCTTCCCGTTGGTGAGCATCGCATTCAATCAGATGCTGACGTGCATCAACGTGTGATATTCTCGCGATCCAATGTTGCTTCTACAGAGTAGCATTCCCCATAGTTTTGTACAGTCTGGTATTGTCCAAACACCCTTCCTGCAGCCATGTCTGCCAGCGTACGGTCGAGAAGACCCCCCTCTCCACCTCCTGGCCTTCCACACGTCATTCCTTCAGCACACAAATACCCTCCAATTCCTTCACGAAAAGATGACCTGGACGCGGACCAGCGACGGGACGCAGCTGCAAAGGGATATGGTCCCACTCGGAGAACGCATCCTCCTGGCGGGCTAAAAATAACGTCTGGAGAGTTGAAGCTCCTCGTCATCATCCTCATAGTCGCGACTTTTGTCCGGCTCTTCCGCATATCAAAACCGGACAGCGTTGTGTGCGCCTCGAAATCAATTTCGTGGGGTGCTCTCCGTGCTAACGTCTCGTCTTGCGTGTAGGTTCGATGAAGTTCACTTTGGTAAATTTACCGCGCGCTACGTCAAGACGCGCTATTTCGTGGACGTCCACCCGCCCTTGGCTAAGCTGTTGATAACGGCCGCGGCATTTCTACGTGGATTCGATGGAGATTTCGACTTTAAAGACATTGCAAAGTGGGTGTCATTGGATGTCCCGAGGTGGCTGACCCTTGAGGAGCTGGTTCCATAGGGTGTTTGTAAACACGCCATACGTCGCCATGCGTATGGTTCCCGCTCTACTCGGTGTTGCCACCATCCCAGTTGCCTACCTTACACTACGCGCTCTCGATTGCAGAGCCACCACCTCCCTACTCGCTACTCTCTTTTTAACTTTCGAAAATGGTCTCATCACACAATCGCGACACATCCTCCTTGATTCACCATTGGTGTTCTTCACCGCGCTCACGATGTTTCTATTCGTTGGGTTCTCGAACGAGGACAAGCAGGAGCCATTTACCGAGCGCTGGTGGACATGGCTCGTTCTGACCGGTCTTTCACTCGGCGCAGTCCTATCTTGCAAGTGGGTCGGCTTGTTCACCGTCGCGACCGTCGGTGTGTGCACCGTGCTGCAGCTATGGCTGCTCCTCGGGGATCTGCGCGTCAAGCCTCGCACGTGGGCGAGACACTTTCTCGCAAGAGCGTTGTGCCTCATCGCTATTCCCATCTTGTTTTATATGACCATGTTTGAACTGCATTTCATGATTCTTGGAAGTTCGGGCGAAGGGGATGCCTTTATGAGCTCCGAGTTCCGGCAGACATTGGGCCATGGCATGCCTGATACCTATGCTGGTGCGTTTGCGTTCGTTGTGGAGGATAGTGTAGTTGACCTCGTCTTCAGACGTTGCTTTTGGTTCCGAGGTATCTATCCGTCATCTGAACACCCAAGGTGGCTACCTGCACTCACATTCCCACACATATCCTGGTGGAAGCGAACGTACGTGACTGTCTGTCGTTGGTCACAATCCAGGCTGACATCCCGTTCAGAACAACAGATCACCCTCTACCCACACCGGGACGAAAATAATCTATGGCGCATCATCAATGCCACCACCGACGGCTATCCCCAGTACGAATACGAAACGCAACCCATCGCATATATCAAGGATGGATCGCGCATCAAGTTGCGGCATATCTCTACCGACAAGGCCCTCCACTCCCACGATGTCCGTCCCCCCGTCTCCGATGTCGACTTCCAGAATGAGGTATCTGCGTACGGTATGACCGGGTTTTCGGGCGATATCAACGACGACTGGGTGGTCGTAATCGTTAAAGGCGACAAGAAAGACAAGGAGTCGGGCAGGCGTCTGAGGACGTTGCGAACATACTTCCAGTTGAGACACTTGAATACGGGGTGTTATCTCTTTTCCCACAAAGTGAAACTACCGGAGTGGGGATTCGAGCAACAGGAAGTAACTTGCAACAAGAATGCGGTCAAGGCGAATTCGTTGTGGTATATCGAGACTGCTGCCAAGCATCCACAATGTATGTGATCTGCGTTCGCCCCAAATTCTCGAGATGCTGACTGGCGATGGCGTGCAGCGCCCGACGATGCGGAGAGGGTCAATTACAAGATTCCAGGGTTTTTGGCCAAGTTTTGGGAACTGCAGCAGGTGATGTGGGCGACGAACGCTGGCCTGACGGACAGACATCCATATGACTCTCGTCCGCTGACTTGGCCTCGCCTTCGCCGTGGTATCGTAAGTCGCCTTGACCCTTTGAACGATCGACCCTTCATAGCTCACTGGATCTCAGAACTTTTGGGGGAAGGACCATCGTCAGATCTACTTGATAGGCAACCCGTTCGTCTGGTGGTTAAGCACCGCCTCGGTCATCGCCTACATCCTCATTCGTGGATTCCTCATTCTACGCGCGAAGCGAGGGTACAAGGACTTTGAGAACAGTAAGTACTATGTCTGGCCCTGTGTTCAACCGTCGTTGACGTGGACTCGACCGAATATCTAGCCAAAGTGGTCAAGTACGACTCGCTGTGTGGTCTTCTCTTTACTGGCTACTTTATGCATTACTTTCCGTTCTTCCTCATGAGTCGTCAACTGTTCCTACATCACTACTTCCCTGCACTCTACTTTGCGATTCTCCTGTCTTGCGCCGTATTCGACTTTGCGACGTCGACGTTGAAGCCCAAGATTAGACTGCAAATCGCGGCCATACTCGCGATCGTGACGATTTGGAACTTTTCCAAGTTTAGCCCTCTGGTGTATGGAAACCCGTGGACGAAGCCGCAATGTAAGAGTGCGCAGTGGATGAAGACGTGGGACTTTGCCTGGTGGGTTTTCTCGTCCCTTTTTTTCTTCTTGGTGACGCTGATCGTCGTGATAAACGCTCCGTTTGAAAGCAACGAGTTTTTGGACGACGTGAGTCTTGTTTCTTTGAACGACTTGGATGGGACGTTGACGTGGATTCTCCGCGGGTGACTGCAGTATTCGCAGTACAATGGGACCCCGGCGCCAACCCAGGACAAGACGGCCCCTGTACAGTCCACGGTCGGCAGCGAGCCCGATGGCCACGCCGCGATCGTCGTTGACGAAGCTCTTCAACCCGTCGCATCCGAGCTGAACACGCTCGTGCCATCGGGGATCGTCGCCGAGCCTGGCAAGGACGTGTTTGCAAAGGACGACCGAGAGGCCAAGAAGAGCGTGGGGAGGTACGATTCGGATCAGAGGGATGTGGAACGGGTGATTAGTGTGGTTGGTTTGGAGGGGGTGAGCGGTACTACGGCTGTGGAGAGTGTTGAGGGTGAGACGCAGACGGAGGCGGAGGCGGAGGCGGCGGGTGTTCGTGAACCTTTAGAGACGGTCGAAACGTCGTCGGTGCCCGTGCCTGCAGTGGAGGCACAGACTGCGATTCCGGCGGGGAGAAAGCCAGAGGGACCGTTGGACCACGAGGAAGCGCTAGCGGACCAGGTTGCACACGAGTTGTACCCCGAGGCGAGGGACGTGCCAGAGGAGGGGCTTGCACGCGACGAGTGACCTACTAGACTTGGCATACATATCGCATCGTTCTTGTATCATCTATCAGACAGTCATTTTTGCCTGCAGGAACATTCGAAGATGGACAGGGATATATGTGGTGAGAGCTGCCAAGGACTGTAAGCAGATATAGTGTAGCTCTTCCACCCGTTCTAGACAGTGGTATTTAATCTGCAGAAGCCCTCTCGACTGCCTCTCGGACCTTGGCCCCATCCGCGGCCCAAGACGGTCGCGGCAACTTGAACGCATCGCCGACCCGCGCATACGAATTATCGCCCAAGCGGGAGACCGGCTTGAACTTGGTGATGTCGACCGTCCCGCGCTCGGTCAACATATCCTTACGAACGTGAATGTATTTCACGTGTGCGAGGATGAGGGTGGTGGTGCACGCGCCCGAGGCGGGGTCGACGATGGGGGTAGTTTGGTAGAGTTGACATTCCATGCTGAACGCGCTTTCTTTGACGCGGGGCGCTTTGACGTGGATCTAAACAGTAAAATGCGGCCCCCCCCCAAAAAAAAAAGTCAGTTCAGTTGCGTCGATTCCAAAGTACATGACGGGCAATGGAGCAATGGATGACGCTACTCATACGCACGCTAGGCAACTTTGTGAGTCCGCTCAGGGACCACTCGCTCACGTCAGGAGGTGCATCGATCGATGTGGCGTTGGCGAGCTCGATAAAGGGTTCGCTGATGATGTTGATGACGAAGCCGCCGGTGCTGTCCCTGACGTTGTTGGTCGTGTCTTTGAGTCTGTCTGGTGCTGCGTTGAGGCAGGAAACGGCGACGACGGGGGGCCAGTTGGTTATCTTGACGATGTAATATTGAGGCGAACGTCACGGTCGGAAGGGTCCAGTGCGTTTGACGTGGTTGGATGATTGGATGCCAATCGGAATGATTAATCGTGTTTATGTGGGGGTGTGCCTGTGACTCACCATTCCGAACCAACTGTGGGCGATCAGGATCAGGATCAGCTAACGCGCCGCATCTGCCATCAGGACGTTATCGCACCTGAACGGGGCCAAGTTCTCGACGCCTTCTTCTGAGATGGTAGAGACGAGGGCGATAGGTCGAGGAACGACGCCACTGATCATGAGTGCGTACAATTTACTATGGGGAACCAGGCATCATGCAAGTTCCGCGCGGATGAGCACCAAGCAGTATTGCTTTTCACCGAACTTTTGGGCAAGGGATGACGGTGATGAAAGCTTTCTTACCTTGGATCCTCTTCTGCGGTGACGACGGTCTTCCATCCTTCTTTCTCCCCTTCCATCCATTCACGACCGTCGGGCGTACTATCGATCTTCTGGCGCCACGACCAACTTGGGTTGGGTGGGTGGGTATACTTGCTACCGAGGTCGCGGTCGAAGGGAGGCAAGGACATCTTCTTCGAGTTGTTGTCCTGCGACGTCCGAGCTGGTGACGGATGAGCTTGAGACTCTTCAATCGATCAGTTACATGGTTCCATGGAAATCAAATCTGAGTGCGTCCCACAACTGCCGCTTGGCAGGGACGAAGCGTGGAACGTGGGTGACTTGCCTGGGTTCGCAGATACATACTGGGACAGCGACCGGGCAGCGAGTCGGACGGTGCTCGGGAGACCCCCATGCCATGGGTGCCAAACGCGACTGGCGATGCCGAGCATGGTGAGGGCAGTTCGACTATAAACTGACTTTTGCTGAGTGTACTTACACAAGTACAGCCCGGCTCGAAGTTGGGCTGACGAAACTCGAGCCTAGCACACGGCACACGGTGACCCACGCCTCATGTCATCTTGGATTGACACTCATCGGCTACTGTGAATATGGCCACGGAAACTAGTATGACGTTCTGATCAACTCTATCGTTCAAGACCCGTATATATCTGATTGGAGCATCGACTATTTTTTCTCCCGACGTTACGCATGTACGTTGGCAATTAGTCGGTATGGTCCTTGAGACGGTAGTGGATCATTGGAAGAGCGCAAACAACTCCCGCAACAAACAAAACCCATGTTGAGATGAAGATGGTCATGTAGCTGTTGGAGGGGCCGGGTTTTTCCATTGTACCTCAACGATCAGGAAGGAGATGACTTACGATGTTTCAACGGCGTCCGCATGCCACGCACCAGCAGCAGCAGCAGATTGCAACGCTTTATCTGTGAATGTTGAATTCCGGTTCCAACCGAGCAACAGTTAGAATGACTTACAGAACCCGGTGAACACGGCAAGTCTTGCTAAATCGTTCGACATGGCTCCCATTAGCCAATACACAAAAGTCTGCCACATGGCATCCAGGAGGCCGCAGAAAATGTATAACCAAACGTGAGCAGGATATTCAGAGCTAGTGAAATCCATCTTCGCAGGCAGAATAGCTCGCGTATAGTTCCTACGACCTCCTTGAATTTGATGTTCCTTGAACCGGAGAGTAACAACGCACCTTTGATACATATAACCCCATATGTGTACAGCGAAGACCATCGCTGATACGATGGTCCAACCAGCAAACGCACGAGTTCGACGCCTATACTTCGTCTGATCGAGGACGTAGTACCCAAGGAACACGGACCCAAATATCTGCGCTGCCCAGTAGACGAGTGCGTTGAGACTACGCGTGCGAATGTTGAAAAGTGCAGCGTTGTAGTCGTTTTCCTCTAGTTATTTTAATGGCGCTCAGCTTGTCGCGGTAAGAAATAGGATACTTACGCCATGTGTAGAAATAGTTGCTTGCAACGAACATAGGGAATAGTAGGATGATCATCGGATCAGTCTTGAGAGCAGCGTAGAGGCTGTAAAATTCTGTTTTCCAGGATGGATGGAGGGGTAGGTTAACCTTCGTGCCATCCGTCCGAATAATTCTCTTTGGGTCAACCATCATTGGAGCCAAGGCCACTCCGATAAGAGTGAGAATCAAGAAACCGATCTAGTAGTGCGTGGATCTCAGCGTGATGCTTCTCTGAGAAGTGATACATCACCCACGTAGGTTCCATTTCCAACTTCATGAGCCACGTTAGACCAATCATAACGACATTCAAGTACAGGACTCACCTCCATTGGTCTAACACGTTCAACGATGAAATTCAACATGAGAGTTACTAGCAGCTGAAATACGTACTTGATTATTGAAATTAAGCCCGAGTGCAACTGCGGAACCGATGGTACCACCCAGGTTGAAGAATGCCCAGAAAACGCCGATGAAGATGCCCTTCTGTCCCTCTGTCGGATAAGCCATCATCATACAGCCTTGTGCGGTCCATAGCAGCCCTGCACACAATCCAAGAACAGCACCTGCGGCGACAACAAAGTTGTACGCGTTGGGGTGAATATTGACCACCCTAAAGAATAGATGAGTGTGTTCTGGTAATGGTCGTGATTGCAACGTAACGCCCGTACAAAAACGAAGCAATATACAGGGGGTATCCCAGTGTTCCGAGGAAGAGAGTTAGCTGAGGTCCAAGCACATTGTTGACCGTTCTGTGGAGGATCGGTTATCAACACACATGATATGGAAGAGCGATACCGACCCGGAAAAGAACGCAGAGAACGCAAAGGTAGCATAAGTAGCTGTACCCGCGTTAGCTTGAGCCGTTGTGTTGACTTGACCACCTCCGCCAATCCCTCCCAGGGCGTTAAACATGCCAGGACACATGAAGCAGACGAATCCAAGGATAGACACTTGGAAGTAAGGGTGGTAGTAGATTCCCTTCAGTCCTGTGGGGCGCTCGAAGATCTCCTCACGTGGTGAGCCAGATTCCTCGCTCCCACTCTCCAATGTCTTTTCCGTGAGGATGTCTGCCATGAGAACGAAGTGTAGTTTGGGGTCCCATCGCCGCCATGGGGGGTACTTATCATGATGGGTCTTCGCGGCTATCCTTCACCGCAGCTCCGGGGAGAAAGATGTCCAAGTCGGGCCACATAGCTTGCGTATCACATGGATACTTACCTTCGCCTGCCATTAGATTAAGTATGACCAATGATGAACTCTATCGTTCAAGACCCGTATCTGGTTAGACCAGGTCCTCCATTGGTATCCATCCAACACATATGGGTGCCTCATGGGTCGAGACGCGACTCGTGGCTAGAGTCTATGTATAGCTTCCTCCACTTTGCTCTCCTCTGTAGCCCAGACAGGACGGAGTAACCTGAACGCATCGCCGACTCGAGCGTAGGATATATCCCCCAAGCGCGCGACGGGTTTGAATTTGGTGTGGTCAATCGTCTCACGTTCGGTCAACATGTCGTTGCGAACGTGAATATACTTGACGTGCGCCAGCACGAGGGTGGTCGTGCATTCTCCGCTCGTGGGGTGGACGATATCGGTCGCTTGGAAGAGTTCGCATTCCATGCTGAACGCGCTCTCTTTGACCCTGGACGCCTTGACGTGCACCTGTGATACATGATCAACCATGGATGCAAAACGAGAGGCTTTGAAAGGTACGGTACACTGGGTGCTTTGGTCAATCCGCTGATGGACCACTCGTCGAAGCCCGGCGGGGCGTCTATCGATGTGACGTTCGCATTGTGAACGAATGGCTCACTGATGATGTTCACTGTGAAGCCGCCCTTGCTGTTCTTGACATTGTCTGTCGTGTCCTTGATTCGGGCAGGTCCGTTCGAGCAACAAAAGGACACGAGCGGCGGCCAATTGGTCACCTGGATACCAGGTGTTAACAGATTAGTACCCGGGGTCATACAACGTGTTTTCCAAGATAGTGACACACCATGTTGAACCAGCTGCATGGATGACAAACGCAATGATATATGATCAATATGCCGTGTGAGATCGAGAGGCGATGACTAGTATGCACCTAAAGGGTGCCAAGTTCTCAACCCCATCCTCAGAGATGGTGGAGACAAACGCGATTGGCCTGGGCACGATGCCACTGATCATCAGCTTATACAGCTTCCTGTGATACAATTTTCAAGTCGCATCGATCAACGAGACAACGGCAGGTGCCTTACAGACGGTCGTACTCTGCTGTATCGATGGTCTTCCATCCTTGTTGCTCGCCTTCCAACCATGCTCGGCCTGCAGGCGTGCTGTCGACCTGTTGGCAATAAGACCACGTCGGGTTGGGTGGCTCTGTGAACTTGGATTGATCGTTGTGGTCGAAAGGTGGCAGCGACATCTTAGATGGCGACGATCAGCCTCGTAAAGCTCAATAGCGTGTTTTATATGCGGAGTGATGGTGCGTGTTCCCGCGCACACCGAGCTGGCCCCCGCCCCGGCGATCCACCTCGTTCCGGCCCTTCCGGGCCCGAACTCTAATAGTGATGGTAATCTTTGAACGTTCCCAGTTCACTTGAAACGTATCCATTTCTCTGTGCATTGCAAGGTGAACGTGTTGCCAAATAACGGATCTGAGTCAGAAATGACGATGAGAACTGTTAGCCTCTTTCAGAATGAACATCACCATCCAGGAAGCCAGGAGCGAGTTCCGTACTCGTGTCAGCCCTAAGCGGGTGGCCATGCTCCAAGTTGTGATACCCCACCAAAGGATGTCGTGAGCGTCTTAGCGTACTAAAGACAAGGTCACTGGCAGTCACCGAGATGAAGTCGCTACGCGCCACTCTTTTTCTCTTTCCTTGTTTCTCTGTGCCCTCTGACGACGTGCGACGATGGGTGAGGTCGTAGCGGACGAATCATCTGCGTAGATTCCTACCATTGGGCCATCCAGCTCGCAAACTGGTGCGATGATGGTATTTCTCGCTCCATGACTCGCTGAATGTCCCGCGTATCATTCCCATTTCGTCAACTTCCAGTGGCTGCCGTTGCGTTGGTTTGCTACGACTCTGATATGTTTCCTCCCCGAACATGTTTACATTTACTGATCATGCGCGTCCTTGAAACAGTCCTCATGTTTCCAAGAGAGGTGAGCCCCATGGATTTACCAGGTCGAATATATCTGGGCATGCCCTCGAACGATACCGCATTCACGCCTTTGCACTAAAGATGTAGCGTCGTCCTTTTGTCCAGAAAAGACGATAATCATTCATGTCAATATTTCAAGTTACTGTGGGTACATCCCTGATGCCCGTCGATGTCATACCCTGAATCACCCCCTGACAGGTCCAATATGTGGGGATAGCCTTGACACCGTAAGTGGACCCCTGCATCTGCACCATGTAGTCCGCTGACTAGGGGAATTCAGGACCTTTTGGGCGTATAAATCAAGGAAGATATGCACGCCTGACCGTCAATGTGCAGTCAACACAGACATCTCATCATCATATGATGATAATCTCAGTGTCAGCATCAGTAAGTCTGTCATGCTCTCATGATGAATGTGCAATTGATCTTCTGCCATACTAGGGGTATGTTCACATTCATAATAATGGGTTCATGATTGAAGGAATGGCATACTTCTGGATCACAGATGAGTTGGAACAATCATCAGCTGGAGCCACCCTGCTGATGTAGTCAGGTAGGTGTTGCAGTCAACAGGTTTGTCAACTTTGGTTTCTTTGTGGCTATGGTTGTGGGGGACAGTTAGTCACTATGACCAAGATGTGGTTGCATTCTAATACCACATAATCAACCATGTGCATATATGCCATGTACCTGGGTTTGAACAATGAAAATCATCCTGGGCATCTGGGTCATGATGATATTATGATATGCACAACTAGACAAATACATATATTTGCATGCAGACTGCAAGAAACTACATCTTGTGGTATTCATTGATTCACTTCAGAAGAAAGGCTGTCATCCTAACAACTATAAGATTTCCTATGCTTTAAAAGTACACCATATTGAAGCACATACCTTTTCAAAACTCTCGGGCTCAGGGGTAGCAAAAACAATGCTTCTTGTTGCCATTCCAAAGCACTCACCATCTTCATCTATCTGTATATGACAAAAATAGGACTCTCTAGAAATTAAGCTTTATATGGTAGATGTCAGTTTAAAAAAAAGGATGATAGCAAGCAACTAACTTGGCCATGAAGCATGTTGCATAGACTATTTGAAAAGATACATGATTAATAAGAGTGCAGTTTCAATGAAAAATAGTGCACTCACTGCTACCCATAGGAAAAGCCATGAACAGATGTTGTGGATCAAGCTGAGCTACTGTCCACTTGGTTTTTTTTGGTCAATCATTCTTGTAGGATTTAAAGCAAACACCTACAAGGGCCACTGTAATACCAGCAGCAAGACTGGCATCAACATCTATCAGCAGCATAGTTATTTGAAAATCAATATAACATACCTTGTTATCAGCCCAGTTTGGATGCAAAACTTTGTAAGCCTTTTAATCAACAAATTCAATCTACACATCAATAAGTTAACTTCAAACCATGATCTAATCTGGCACCACTAACCTTGTTGATATAGAAGGCCAGCCTGTTTGCAAGATATACCATATTGATACAGCAATTGAAACATCTGCTAAAATGGAGAGCCCCAGCCAAACAAATATAGGCCACTATTGAATTTGATGAATACAGCAAACAACTAGCAAAGATAGAACTTACATGTAAGACCTGTTTAGATCCTGCAAAACTAGAGATAATGCTAACAAATGATACCAGGGAATAAGTTGTCTCATTTATTCATTTTTCAATATACCACTTACCAAGATAGCATGGAGATAAGTCCAAAGGCTATCTTAAAATCAATATAACTGCTAAACAAAACAGTATATAGCCTTTACCTGCTTCAAGGATTAAAACAATGCACTGAAGTAGATTAGCATCATTTACTAGATATTCATTGATTTATACATACAAGCACCATTGAGACCCATGCATGAACTGGATTGATTCCCACTAGACATATAATCAGTCCCTATATATCTGGTAAACAAATGCTGCTACTCACAGAGATAGATGCGACTAATGAAAAATGCATGAACAAGACATTCAGTTGTTACCTAAATTTTATAAATCAGCCACTTTCAAATTCTGAAAGTTACCTATATTACACATATCCCGATATATAGTGCTGTCTCCCTATCAACAATATCCAAGGGTCACATTAAGTTTTCATTGAAGAATTATTCACAATGCACATACCATAGAAGTTTCCCAACCAGCTCATTGGCCAGTGCGGAATCCTCACTATGGGCAAGAACGGACATGTGACATGCCAGTGCCCTTATGCTGAAAGTTCCAGAAGGATCATGATTTAGGTACTAGCATGCTCACATCTCCGAAGTTTGTATCATCCTATTTTCGTCAGTTGATCGGCCCTCGGCCACTTGAAGTTAAGAACTGACCAAATGAAGATGACCTATGGCCATAGCAGGTCAACAATGATGCGATCTATATGTTTTGATATTACTTACAATACCCTTGATCCAACGAGGGTCACGATTATGGATGGGCGTCTTCCAAAAGTACAGCCCAACTTGTCCAGTCAATATCACGAAGACACTGGTGCGATGAACAACTTGAAGTCAGCCCGAGGATTGCAACAAAAAAGGAGCATGAGATTCACATGATCGTCAGCGATAGACCCGCAGACACTGTAGAGAGACGATTCTCAATGTTCCCGGGGAAGACGAACGATGGCCGCGGCAAGGAGTTGGACATTGTTGAGTGGCCCGCGACAGCGGAATTTACCAGAAAAGGATGCGAGGTAGTATGTTATATATCCGCAGCAAGCGCTCGGACTACCGAGGCCGTACTATTATTACCTGTGGACCGTCATCCTTCGGTGCGTTCCAGCAGCGCTCAGTGTTGGATTGATCGTGGGCGGTGACTCGGTCAATCTTGGACCCGGTCGGCGGCCTCCGATGGAAGTTCGACCGAATATTTGAAGATATGTGACTGTGACTCCGACGGACACAGGCTGGACCGTGATCTCATCAATCGCAGTTCGTATCTTGGACTATCTAATCAAGGTTCCTTGCGAAGACCTTTGACTCGAAGAATGTGCGCAATTTCGTTTCCGCGAATCGACTGACTCATCGGCAACGATGGGTTAGTAGAAAAGCAAGTCGGCCAAGGTCCATGACTCCAGCAACAGGTGCAACAGATTAAAGGGCAGGCTACCATGGCGGGGAAGTCCATAGAAACACTCGCAAAGGAAAAGGAAAAAAAAAAAGAGTTACGAGCTAAGGCCGAGTTGGAGGAGGAGAAGCGCAAGAAATCGGAGGAAACTACATATTCAATTCATCGAGGCCATTGAAACGCAGAAGTATGCAATTTTTCTCAGCATCCATTGTACTACCCTGATTCCGTTTAGTAAGTTTGGATAATTCTGAGAATGTCCGAACGGTGGGGAGAAGTGCCAGTACCGGCATGCTTTACCTCCTGGTTTCGTCCTGAAGAGTCTGAGAAAAAGGCTGCGGAGGAGGCTGCAAAGGCCAACGCGATATCGCTTTAGGAGTTCCTGGAGACGTAGACTTCTACTCCGCAACGAGATAAGATGCTCATTCTGGTTTAGCGGCACAAATTGTATTCCAATCTCACCCCAGTTACTCCTGAAACCTTGGCTATATGGAAGAAGACACGAACGAACAAGAAGGAAGCAGAGGCAGAGGTTAGTATTACGCATGATTCCTGCCGGTGAGCATGGTGGGTTGTAGTTTATCTCTTCACATTGTGATATAGTACAACGAGGTCTTTCCAATTCCACCAAGTTGAAATCGATGTAAGCAGCTTTCAAAGCACGTTATCAACCAGCTGCCTGTGTCCGCTCCAACCGCTTGTCGACAGCGACAGGTCGTCCATGCGTCGAATGGGCCAAATCAGACAGCCTGCTCTCGCGCATCCGCGTCAACAGTTGGACGAGCATCAGTGGGGTCACCACGCCCACACCCTCCAATTTCCCCCGCAGTTCCTCCGTCCCTTCAGCGGGCGTCCCCACAGAACTATGAGTATGGCTCCTACTCCGGCTCTCCGAAAGTGTCCGTTTCAGACTCCCCCTTGTCGTCGTCGTCGGCGACGAATATGGCGACCCCGCATGCGTCTGCGTCTGGAGGCCTTGTTGGAACGCACCGCTCGCATCCCCGTCTTCCCGATAGCGTTCCCACGCAGAATAAAGCGAGATCATCTCTTGTGCGATCGTGGAGACGAGAGACATGGACACGTTCAAGCCTGCGAAGAAACCGATGATGTCCTGCGGTTTCTTGGATTCGGTGGACGAGATGGACGCTTGGCGGGAAGATCGACGAAGGGGATTGGTATGGGCGTGGGCATCGTTGGGGTTGGGAAGGTTTGGGGATGATCTTTGGATGACGAGGTCTCGCGTAGGGGCGTGGAGGACGAGTGTGAGGTAGAGGGCTGTGATGGCGAGGAGGTGTGGGGGATATAAGAGACAGAGGTCGGATCGGTAGGTATCGTTGATGATGGACCTAAGAGTCGTCTTGAGCACTGTCTGGGGATACTCACAAAAGAAAAATAAAAAGGGAAGGAATGCCCCACCACACGAGTTGGAGTGCGCCATCGCTCAATTCCAATTGTCCCTCGCCCGTGCCCCAATACCGTTGCCCGTCGTCGACCTCTGCGCCTAGCTCCCCCGCCTCGGCCATCGACTCGTTCCCACGTTCTTTCTTACACAATGCCGCAAGCGTCCGGTAGGGATGGAAGACGGTCAAGTCACACTCCAGATCTGCGACGAGATAAAACTCCATTTCCGCCAGCTTCGAATTGTCAGAGGGAAACGACTTGACCCCATAAGGTTGCTCTGCATTCCAAAAGTGTACGCCGTTGAGACCCGTCGACTCCACCATCGTTTTTTAAAAGAGAGAGGGACGAGACACGCACGGCTAAAGAACAAACGGGCTTCCGCGACGACGTTCTTGATGTGCACGGGCGACTCTTCCGCTTTTCCAGCAACATAACAGCATGCAGCGATGACGACGAACGGATCAGTTTCGCAGTAAACGTTCTTGATGTAAAACCGGCGAAAGAAGACGATGGCCGTTGCGATCACGCGTTGTCGAAAGTTTAGCTTCTTGCCGAGCTTTGTGATGACTGTGGTTTCAAACAAAAAAAAACCCGGTTTCAGGTGTGTATATCATTAGATGATACCCCACTGTGGAGAGAAGAGATTTCGACGCACCATTGGCGAAGAAGATGGAAAAGTATGTAAAGTATTCGGGGTCGTCGACATACTGGAGGTCGTCTGTGCGAGCTTGCTGGAGTGTTGCACGGTCAACGATCCATCGCTTGCTAACACGGCCCGGTGAGCTGACTTTTCTGTGTGAGGACTTGACCCAACCCGCGCACCAGTGTGAGCTTGCCCAGAAATCAGTGGCCATAGATCCAAAAAGGCCTCAAGGTCTACTTGCAGCTGGTGATGGGCCAGTGATTCTCACGGACCCGGTTTTCTCGACCAACATGTACAAAGTGCATGAACGTAGAGCTAACAGCGTGCATAACTATTCACCATCTCGACTACATTGTCTGTAAATCGTGACGTGGTCTTCTCTCTTAGCAGTATGCCATAGATTTGGTCAGAGCTTGCTTGAAGTGTCGACGGGGGTAAGAAGTCTGCACCAGACGTCGAGAAGAACGCGACTCAATTCGGCCGGCATATGCTGGGGGATCTAGGACGAAGGGGCGATCAGGAGATAATCATGGCTGGACAGACCCTGATCAGACCAGGTGCCCCACTCCTTCAATACGACTCACGGCCTGGATGCATCTTCCCGAGGCCGGGTCTACGAGAGCGTCTTGTATGTCGCGAGGTCTGTCATCCATTATCTTCAAGTTGCAGTCAGTCGGGACACAAATACTTACATGTAGTCGTTCTTGTTACCAAAAATCACCCCAATGGGTGTCATCGTGGACAGCTTGTTCAACGACTCGATGCCCCTCTGGGGGCCTGTCATATCCCTATACATGGTCTAGGAGATATCACACACATTGGACTCTTGCAAAATCCGGGAATACACTCACCGCTTCCTCTTCTCGTGAGCATGCTAGAGTCACTGCGTGATTCTCTGGTTCGTGTTCGACTCCTTCGCACGTCCTCAGTCCATGCTGCTGTGCAACGACAGTCCTGTCATATTCTTCATGTCATGACAGCAGATGAATTACCACGTAGCTGTCCAGGACGCCCGCATCCCAACGTATTCTTTCGCGAAAATATCTCGACGCAGTCTGGCGACTAGACCACACGTCGCGCCGTTCGTATGCGCCATTGATGAGATTAGCTTTGAGGTCCCGCAATTTGTCTATCCCTTCAGGACTAAGCAAAGGCTCGATCAAGATTAGGGCACAGAAATGAACTGAAGGTGCGAGCGTCGGCAAGATCGATCTGGAGAACCTGTTGAACGAATGAACGTGCACGCGATCGGATCAGACGGACATGCCCACGCCTCCAAGAGAATGACCAATCCCAACGAGTTTTTCACGCCGAAAATCGACCGGGGTAGGAAACGTGGGGCCGTATAACATGAAACGATGCGTTGCTTCGGCATATTTTTCGCACCCAACTGGACACAATCGGGCCGCATCACCGTTCTGAACAACAAAGGCAACACGACTGGGTGAGGAAGACTCACAATTACGGTAAAACGGGGGTCGTTGGAGAGCGCGTTCGTTCAGTGCGGCGGATTCGCCGTGATTGGGACACTCGATGACCCATGCACACTTGATCTTGGGACGAATGAGGTGACTTTTATGTCTCTGTACGTCGTCGAAGAAATACCGCAAAGTAGGCTCCCAGGTTTCCTTGTGAAAGCTGGTAGAGTGTAAGAGGATGAGGGTGAATGCGTCTCGGTCATCCCAGTTCGCCTCCAACTCTGCACGCCAGAACTGTTTGGCAGTGACGTAGAGCGGATAGTGTGTATCGGGTTCGAGGATGAACTGACGCTGGAGCATTGCAGGTTAGTTGGACAAAGTTGGAGACAGCATGGCACTGATTCAAAGATGGATATAGGATGCGGAGATACGCGGCAAGTAAATCGCAGCACGGTCTGGCCACCAGACTAGCAAGCAAGGCCGAGGGCAAGAAGCTGCTATTTATTGCAGAATTTAGCGCTCAACCGAGCTCGTTGCCTGTTGCAGACTATTCGCGAAATTTGAAGTTGAGTTTGCTAACTTTGCTTCGCGAGTCCCGACTTTTCTGTCTCCTGAAAGATGTCGACGACGGTGTCCAAGGTTGTCGCTCTTACAAGAAACTACACAGAAGGAAATCCATACCGATGGGAGCCGGACTCCGTGCCAATTGGTCGTGTTCTCATTCGACGGACAGAATCCCGTTTGCGTTTCCCAGAACCATAGAGCCGATAGCGAGTAGTGGACGGTCGCACAGACGGGTCGTGGATGACCGACACGAACGCCGTGGTTGTCTCGGAGGTGATGCCAGTGATGCCAAGTCGTCGATCTTGGATGCCAAGACCCTGCCAGTGGAACAATTCGCGGAGACGGCGGGACAGCACAGCGGTACGATCTCCGCGCTGGACGTCTCGCCGGACTCGTCCAGGGTTGCCAGCGCCTCGCACGACGGTACGATGCATCCTGTGGACTATTCCCGCAGGGCGACGGGCCGGCGGCTTTTGGGTCCGTTGAAAGGCTGAGCCTCCGAGTCGGTTTGCTCGACTGGGTTCTCAGCTCATCTCCAGCTCTCCCGACGGTGACCGCCTTGCGGCATGTCATGATTCACAACACGGCGCTGTCTTCGTCTGGGCCGTCTCCGCCGGTGACAGGCTGATTCAACGCTTCAAGGTCACATTCGCCTATCCTTCTAGGCTTGGCTGGTCGAACGGTGGACAACAGGTTTTTGTTGGATCTTTGAAGGCACTTGCCGTTATCAACGCGTCCACGGGCTCAATCAGCTTGCGAACCATCTCTTCTCCGAACCCTCATGTCTCCGTCTCTGTAAGTACTCCGACTGCTCTGATATATCCGACCTATCTCTTAACGAAATACGACCGACTGCTGCCATCCCGTGCTCTTATTCAAAACAGACGAGCTCCAGGTCTAATCGTTCTCATTGCATTGTTCCTGTTTTCAGCCCAGGAATCGGGATAAGTAAATGCTGGCTAAGCTCTAATACTGTCCCCTTTCTGTATGGTTACAAAACTCGCCCTCAATGAATATTTCCGTAGCCAACCCAACCTCCGCTCGGAGATTGAGAACCGCCCAGGAATTGTGTACGGGTTCGAGAAGTTCTCCCCCAGAATCAGATCAATGCTGAAGCTGCGATGCTGATGTGCCGTCGTACGTGACATGTTTGACCTTGATGCCATGATGTTCCGGGAGTAGATACAAGCCCACGTTATGTTGATGTGATTGAAAAAGGTGTCAGAGAGGGACTGGTAGCTGCGGGAGATGACGAGGACATTTGGGCACTCGGTCGATTGGCATCTCCGAATCTAGTTGACAGTCCCCACTCTAGCAATTGACACAACGACCCCCCTGCCATGACGAGTGATGCATTGATGTTGCATAAAGGGACACTTGCGGAGCTGGTTATAGCTAGTCACAACGAGGCACGTGATGACTTCAAAGAGTAGTAACTAGAGCCGATCACTAGCGGATCGATCCACAGCCCACGAGCCGGCCATCTACTAGCCAAATCTCTTATCCTCGTCGAGCACGCGCGTTTTTTGAGCGTGGTTGAATGACGAAGGCGCGACACCACAGCAGCCAAGCCCGGACTGGCAAAGGGTGAGCCTGAGGAGAGATTTCAGCTCGATCGGAGGAAGGAGTGTGAACAGTCTCGCGCTCACTGTCGACCTCTCGAGGTCCCTGCTGTTATGTTAGAGGTCCGACTGAGTCAACCGGGAGCGATGGGCTCAATTGTGTTGTGAGGAGAAACAACGGCCTTGCGACCGATAATGATCACGAGAGGGGATGGGGATGGTGCCACATAGGGCACAGTACTATGTCACCTAAGAATCCCTTTTATCCCTAGCCACTCATTCGGTGACAAGATCTGTAAGTAAAAGTGACCAACGGATTTTCACCCTGGCGCTAGCCGGCCAAAGAGGAAGTCGGGTGATCCCGAGATCCGTGCGCGAGAGAGGTAAGTAAGATGAAGTAAGAGCTCGAGTGACTGGTAAGATTTCAGAATACATTATCGCCCCAACGACGACCTCGCAGGGAATGCAAGCGAGTTGCTGTAGACTTCATGATCCTCGGCCGAGTCAACCGAAAGATCACTTCATCGAATGCGCACAAATGTGTTGGAGATTGTAGTACCTCGGCATATTGCGGAGGCGCTATAAAACCGTTGCCAAATCGAAACCGACGAGGATACGTACCCAGACCCGTATCCCGGTGGAAAGATACCCTCTCTTGAAGTTAGAGGCCGCCTACTCGCGCAAATGGCTCTCGGTTCCAGAGAACCACGGAAAGCATGTTTATTAGCAATATCGGTATGGATCGTAGGTAACTTCTGCTTATACTGCTTCTCGTTTCCGAGGGGTTGCACGAAGGATGTCATCCACCCTGTGATCGAATTAGTAACTGAGGAATATACAACGAACTTATTACGAACCGAATGATCATCTCTGCGGCCTCGGTGGCACTGAGAACAACTTGCCGCTTCAGTTTGTAACTCTCTGTGATGCCAAGAGCCTTCATCGAGCCGATGGTACCCTCGTTCATGTCTGCGAGGGGATGTGGATCAATCGAGGGGGAAGAACTCCGTGAAACCCTACATACCAAGCCCAGCGTCTGACTGACCCTCGTAGTGCGCCGCTCGTAACCGTGCTACCAGGTCGCTTGAGTCGTACCCGGCATTATCGGCCAAAATAGTAGGAATTTGCCTAAGCGCCCGCCCGAACGCCTCTGCTGCGATAGCCTTCTTGCCCTTGACCTTGCGTGTTGCCTCGTCAACTGCGCAGCTCATTAGCATCTCAGAACATCCACCGCCAAGGACGATCCGGGTTTCCTTTACTGTCTGCGACAACACCGAGAGTGCGTCGTGCAGGGAGCGTTCAGCTTCGTCGACCATCTGGTTCGTGGAACCGCGCAGGACAACGGTGCATGCTTCGCCAGCAGCAACGCCAGAGAATTTGATAAGCTACGACTCACGATCAGCGAAGGAGTCATGGCAAGGATTGATCTTGTTACCTTGTCCTCGCCGATGATGACCTCCTCGATCAACTCGCACCTCCCAAGTTTCACGAGATCAGGCCGATCGAATGTACTCGCAATCTCGCCGCCAGTCACGAGTGACAGACGCTCCACGCCCTCGAAATCTGCATGCTCGATGACCAAGATGCCTTTCTCCGCAAGCAGGGACTCGGGGTAGTTGTATATGAGTTGCCGGTTGACGAAACAATTGATGCCGTGAGCTGCGATCGCTTCCACTTTTGCTTTCATTTTTTCTCGTTCTGCGCGCTCGAGTTCAGCAAGTTTGCCCGTAGAGTCGACCTTTACACGCGCGCCAAAGACTTTGATCTTGTCGGTATCCATGGCTAACAACATCGCCCATCAGCATGGTAAATTCTGCGACGCGGTTGGCTCACCAGTGTTGGCGATCAAGATTTTGACGTTCTCCAATCGCTTCGGCGAGTTTACCGCGATTGATTTATCGAGAATAAAGCCTGTCATATCGTCTGAGATATGCTCCCTATACGTCAACGAGTATCCCCACCTTCGTCAAGATATGAATCCGTCAGCTTGCCACCGACTTTTTTGATGATCTGAATGTGCTCGAGGTCCGTCGAGCCCTAGAAGGATCATGTTCAGGCCAAGTGAAAGGTGTTCTGCAGGAAACATTTCTACCTTCAGCCGAAGGACGGCATCGACAGCAAGGTTCGCAAAGTAATCCTTGTCCTGTGAGAGGACTTTTGATGACAGGGTCGTCCGTGCGATGTTGAACAAATCCTGGCGGAACTGTGCAACATCGGACCTATGAAGAGCAAGAAATCATGAGACACAAAGTAACAAATATGTGCACGACAAAGGGACGTACGCGTGATCCACGGCCGCCTTTTCCAACGCGTCCAAAGCCGCCCTGCTCGCAAGGCGATACCCCTCAACAATCGTTTGGGGATGGATTTTCATCGCAACCAACTTCTCTGCCTCTCTGAGCAGTTCCGAGGCCAAAACACAAACAGACGTCGTGCCATCTCCAACCTCGTCGTCTTGGACTTTTGAGATGTTGACGAGGATCTTGGCTGCTGCGTTGTCGAGTTGGATAGATTTGAGAATCGTGGCACCGTCGTTGGTCACACTTATGTCTCCAGTCGAACCCGATTGCAGGATCTTGTTCATGCCCTTAGGTCCGAGGGTGGACTTTACGAGGTCGCCGACAGCGAGGGCGCCAACGAATGAGGAGAGACGCGCATTTTCAGCCTTTTCTTCAGTTGCCTGTTGATAACGCGGTCAGCATCGCGCATTATAACTTGTTTTTTCGAAACTGATTACTTCGTTGCCGAAAATCTGCACCGACATCGTGTTGTATGTTTTGGAGAGGGTTCAAGATCTTGATATTACATGTATACTCTACTAAACATCGCAGTACGTAATAATTCCATTCGCTAAGTGATTTGCTTATGTGCAATATTCACAGGATAGCGGTACTCGCCTGTCCACCACTCGCATTAACCGTATAAATGACTCCCGACGCGATCTATGAGGTCGGCGTTTCCAGCAACATAGGCTTCGAGAACAGAACAAGGCTGTTTATCATATTTGGGCCTAGTTGGCCACCAGGAAACGCCTTGCCATATGCCAGTGCAGATCTTGTTCAGGTAGTCGTGCAGCAGTTTGAACAATCGGTGATCGTCAAATCATTACAGTTTTTGTGCAGACGTGATAGTGCTGTGTGGAAGATTACTGGCTTCAATTTTGATCCTCGGTGTACTAGCCAGCGCCAGTGGATTGAGTCCGATCAGCCGAGTCTCGCACGGCAGTGGTACCTGCCAACCTCTAGGTTTGGAGTATCCGATCATCCACTCCACTTTTTCGTGTACGCAATGGTTGAGCGCCCTGCTGGGCGTTGGCGAGGTCATCCTGATTGTCGACTGCTGTCAATAACGACTTGACATTGCAATCGTGGTCCATTCCCATAATGGATCGCTCTAATTTTAGTTGTTTCGAACCCTTCACGCGGTGGCCCAGTGAGACCGTCTCAGGCGTTAAAATCTATCAAGATAGCGCAGGATGTCTCCGAAACACCTCCCCGCTCCTTCATCCTTCGCATGCGTCTCATCTTCAGTAATTCATACTACAAAAACACGGACATATCCGATGAAGAAGGCAACAAGCTCTACACCATCTCTACCCCACGAGGATGGAAGCAAGTGACTACCGTCACCAAGTATCACAAGGGAAGAAGAAGTAACAGAGCGCCTGAGGAGCTCTGTGTCATCGAATGGCACAGAGTCAAGAAGACCAAATTCCGATTTGGCGAGCGGGTGGTAGAAGCGGACGCAATCCTGTATAGACGACCATATTCCTGGTATGCCGAACGCACCTGTATCCTTTCCGGGTTCACAGAATAAATGTGGCGCCCAGGGGCCGATATTTCATGGGTCCAGACGGCCGGACGTACAAGTGGAAAGTAGGGTTCAGGTACTGCTGGGTAATATCAAGTCGTCATCCCCACGTTTCTGAGCGCATCCGGGTCCTCGTCGATGGGATTTGCTCACGTTTTATGCTTTCCTTTGATCAGCTCAAGAACGAAACGAAACATGCCAGGGCACATCTTGTCAAGTTTCACAATCGGAACCTCGGCATCAGGAAACCGTCGCACCCACCGTTTCTCGAGATCGCGCAGGAGGTAGCACACATGCTAGATCACATCATCATCACCTACATCTACATGGAGAGAATGCGTCGGGACGTTGAGGATGAAAAACGGAACTTGTAACCTACAGATGGACAATCGTTCTAAATATTCAGTTCGACATCATGGACTTCTATGATCTATGCTGATTTCATGTTTTTCGTTATGTATCGAATGGAAGATCAATCAGTCGGTCTGATGGCGTAGTTGGTTATCGCATCTGTCTAACACACAGAAGGTCTCCTGTTCGAGCCAGGATCAGATCATACTTTTTCCCCGACTGGTTCGGCATCAGGATGTATATAAAATTGGAGTAGATCATCGTATTTACCAAGACTCCAGAGCCCCACCCGTCGGCCGAATGGGAAATGAACACAGTTCCTACATTAACTACAGCAAGGCATCTGGAGAAAAAAAATGTCTATTTGACGGTAGCACTACCACAAAAACCGACAACAGTCAAGTAGCCATGAGGCTCCCCTACTCAAATACGATCACGAGATCCATCCCCTTGCTTTCTAACCAACCTTTCCACATCTCACTGTATTTCGTCGTCCCTTTCGTTTTTCGAGTTCCCCTTCCTTTCGGACCAAAGACCTGTTCGTCTGGCAACAACCTCGCGATGCGCTGAATCTCGCGCAAGTCACGATTTGAGTAGTACTTCATCTGCACCGCAGCCTGAGCAAGCGTCGGATGACACTGACAAGTCGCAAAGACAGGTGCAGGCCAACACAACCCCCCATTCAGTTGAAAAAAACGTCAACCGATCAGAGCCCGGACTGACCGAGTCCTGAAATACCATTCTGTGCCATTTGCAAAACGTTCTGGGCGATATCCGACCTTCTTGGGCGCCCGTGTCTGTTTCCTTTGACGCGCGCTTCCTGCCGCTGCGGTCGCGGTAGAGCGGGAGAAGTCGAGGCGTGTAGTATGTTACCAATGGAACTGCCGTAGTATCTCGCGATGCTGTAGGAATGTTTGATGGCGCGGACGCGGGATTGTTACCACTATATAATCGAAGATGATAGCGCCCCGCGACACGCCAATACTTTGCTTCGGCACGTGGCGTGGCATAGGTATCATCGCTCCGTGGTCGTCCGTGACATGAGTTAAACATCTGTCGCCATTGAATTGGCACCTTGACAAAGATCCGCACTCGGAGATAGGCGGTGTTGAGAGCACGAGTAAAGATGTTGAAGAGGGAGTGTAAGATAGAAACGCCTTCTGACGTGTTTGATTTCGTGAGGACTCTCCCGAGTGTTGTGGCAAGTGCGGATACAGATGCCGACGAGGCCCTTCCGACGATTCGGGCACTGGAAAAGATGACGAAAAGCGAGGTGGGCGTTCCAAAGTGTGTCAAGTGCTAAGGGGTAGATCGAAATTCGAATTGTGAGCGAAACAGAGTGGACCTCAAAGGCCAAGCAGGGGAGAATGCTCACCTGCAATTGAAGGTGCAACGTTCGTTCGATGACGGACCTGAAGTTGGACATTCTAGAATGACGATGAGGATGAACTCTAATGCAGAACCGGGGAAGGCTGTTTAAGTGCGGGGAGGGCTCACGGTGAGGCGACGTGAAAGAGGCGATTGTACATCACGCTCGCTGAACACTGGGCTTGAGAAAAACGTCCCAGTACCACCCTGAGACCTGAGGCATAGCGTGCAAGGTTCGTAACATCCCCGAATGCATTCCGCATGGTAGCCTCGAGCCATACCAACTGAGTTTCTGTGGTCGTCCCAAAACTGTCGTGTGATCGGGTGATTCGTGGTCTGAGGGATAGTTGTTGGGAGAGAATCCCCCGATACGAATAGCAACGCGCGAAACACGTGCTCGTCATCCAGCTGCGATCAGGGAGAGATAACGGGAATGGATATGATCTTGATCAGCGTGGTCCAAGGGGGTTTGTATGCCAGTGTGCAAGGTTCTTCCATTTTTCGCCACGCGCTCGAGAGCAAACGTGTCAATCGATGGGAGTGGGTTTTATAGCCTGTTATTAGTATGAAAAGCCGGAACGGCGGAGCCTGTCCGGTTTTCCATACGATAAGGTTTAAACCTCGCGTATCACCTATACAAGAATGATCCAAGGGATATAAACCAGACGAACAGCTGGGTTACATACCGCGTTCTCTTAATCCAATGCACAAGTGAAGCAGCAGGTGCACGAACCGGTTCTGATTTTAAAATTGAGCAAATATCAAGAATAAGAGAAAAAACTTGCCAGTCACAAAATTAAATACCGTCACCGAGCAACATCTGGGCTGTAGCTCATGGATCAGCCACGAGGCCTCCGCGGTAACTTGAAATACAAAGGGCTCGACAGAGCAAGAGGCGACTCATGCCACACCACTGGCAGCGGATGGGCAGGACTGCCAGCTGAGCAATCTGGAAGTTATCATTTCAATTCATGTGACCCTGCCCACTTGTTTTACTGCCAATTGGCATGGGTTTGATGCGCATCATTATGTGCAGTGACAACTCTCGGACCCGCATCCAACAGTTAACGTTCAGGTTCAAATTGGGTTCAAATTGCCGCTGAGTTGGAGTCAGTGCTTCAGCCACCTCGTAGTTACGATCGCGCGAATGGCCCCAATTCTGGGGCGTACTGCTGGGCGAATGCACTGCAAAAAGTATAGTCGCTTTCAGCAATGTACCACGTGAATTCCCCCAAGAGTCGGGGTCATTTCCTGCCAACGGCGGTCAATTCCGGAGAGCGTCCCATCGTGGCGCTTATCTGCTCATTTTGGCTAAGAGGAAAAATTGCCTGCGGCGCTTCCTACAGCATTTCCCCGCAGCGCTGTGTGCCATTTCATACAGTCCTTTTGTGTGACGGCAAAAATGGACCGGGA
>JBBPRS010000277.1:0-28328 GCA_038093155.1 Boletus huronensis | reverse complement strand
TCAAAGTATTATAAAATTTAAAGGTGGACAATTTCGCCCCCCCCCCCCCCAAGAGACCTTGCAAGCAAGGTAATAATAGTGTTGTTACATACTGACACCATCCGGTTTTGGCATCTGAGCCTGCGTCAGGCTGCCTGGATCGAATTCGCACACAGCCCTGCAGTTAACCTAGCGTCACAGGCGACTTTCACAAAACGGTGAAGCCAACCCGTCAGCACTACCGACGATAATTCATGCCGACTTCAGGTTCGACCCTGTCGATGCAGCGCCGTGCCGCATGATGCATCTGGTCCATTGACCGGCATACGCTGACAAAGGCTTAGTCTCGCTGGACTCGGACCCCGGCCTGGATCCCCATGGAAGTTTGTACCAATGAATCATTATTGAACTACTGCGGACTTTCAGTCGACAGCAGCTGGGTAAAGATTAATCACTACGGCTCGTGGGCGATGGTAAAACCTTCTAACGTACAGTGCTTATTTAAATTCTAAAAATCGGGCCGCGACCACGGGGCCCGGTATCGTTGCAAGCAACACGAGGTGACAACGCGGGCCGAGTATCTGTGAGTTAAAGGTGAAGAAAACCCTCCGCTGAAAAAAATCAGCACGATCAGAATGGCAGTGTCAAGTGCATCCAACTCCAAATCCGAGGCGGTTGTCCGGATGCGAAGAGAAGGGCATAGCAATCTTGACCGCGCAGTAGGGATCCTGGAACGTTTCACGTGGTAATGTGATGCGACGCAAATTATCACTGCGGTACGCAATCAATAGATGGATGCATATACACACATGAAGAGACGGCAACATGTATGATCAGAGATTCATGACAGGGAAGGCTTCAGCGAGGCCACCGACAACACGGACCTCAAGGGCTGTGCGAAGTGGCTAGTCAGGTACGTCGAGTATAATTTTGGCTGGGCGTCCTTGAAAAGAAAGGATGAAAAGCAATTATTCAAGGCTGCAAACGGCACCAGGCTTTCTCCATAGCGCGGCCGACGCTGGGCGGGGCAGCTACAAACTTTACCAGTAGCACAGATTGAACGTGGCAGAGTCCAGCGAGGTGCAGTGTGCATAGTAACCCCGTGAGATGTGTGAATACGGTATCGGACTGTGTGAGAAGAGTGCCATATTTCTAAACGAAATATCGCATGGGGAGCCGTCGAAATTGCTTGTCATTGAGGGGGACGCAGAGCTGAACGGGTCGATTTGCTGCTTCCTCCAGCGTTGGCCTGTCGGGAGAGCGAGACATGCGTGTCTAGCGTGACTGGCATGCCTCAGTAGCTTGATCGTAGTCAATAATATTACGGATATGTCGCGGGAGAAGGAGACTTCCATACAAAGAAATGTCCGATCGGCGATAAGGAGTGGCGGGTTGACACATTTATATAACGCTGCGACGTTGTCTGCTACTTGGTGGACTGTGTCCATTTCGATTTCGCCTTGTTTTCCTCCCTTCCCTTCTTTTTTTTTGTTTTTTTGTTTTTGTTTTTTGTTTTTGTTGTTCATCCCCCTTCCAACTGAAACTTGCGTCTGGCACGCAATACATTGGTTTCTTTGTACACTTTACCTTACCGCTCCTTCCTGCAATGTCTCTTTCCCTCAAGGCCGAACTAGAAACATGGGCCACTGCCCTCAAAGCATACGAAGAACAAGACTTTGCAAAGGCTCTCGATCTATTCTCCGTGAGTTATAGATCCCAGTCACGCTCACCACATCTCATTCACATGCATGACTCCACCAGTGTATCGCAGATTCCTCAAAGATCCTCACCAACATGGGCCTCATATACGCTACAATTGGCGAACACGAGACCGCAGTAGATCATTTCACCGCTGCAACCAACCTTGATTCTTACCTTGCGATCGCGTGAGTGTCCATCTACTAGGCTCTCTCCTCCCCTTGGCGATCATTCGGCGCCGAGCGGTGACGGATTCAACTGTGTATATGGCACGCTGTGTGTGTGTACGTTTTATTGTTCACTTCTCTCATCGCTTCCATCTCTAGGCACTTCCAATGTGGCGTTTCCAATTTTCTCCTGGGACGCTACGACCTCGCACTCCTAAACTTTGAGGATGCCTACCTCTATCTCCGCGGAAATGAGGCCATGTCAGTTCTCATCAACTTGTCCTATCCCGAACTCATCGTCCCCTAGCAACTATGCACAAATTGGTCTCAAGTTCAAACTCTTTTCTGCAGAAATCATGTTCAACAAAGCCCTCGCCGAAATAAATCTCGGGTACGTGGAAGGAGGGATGGTAGATATGCAAGAGGCAAGCAGGCAAAAGGTCACGAATGAGCACGGTGTTATTGACGATGCCATTCGAGATCATGGGGAGGGGTATACCGTATTCAGCATCGTTCGTGATTCTCTCTGTTCTCCTCTTGTATGGTACCTCATCCGGTGTCACTTAGCCCGTCGGCGTGTTGTATCGTCCGTCGGAAAACAAGCTCAAGAATTCCAAGAGCAAAGATTATCTCGGAAAGGCCGTGAGTTTTTTCTATTATCTTATTCCCTGTTTATCCGCCTTACCGCCGAAGCAATAGAAACTTGTTGCAGCGAGCGACTCCAACGATGCCTTCACTGAATTCACAGGTGTTAAGAAATTGCAACAAGCTTCTGGAGGGAATCTTGATAACAAAGAGGACAAGGACAAGCCTGATGCGGAGTTGTCTGTGCTGAGCAGAAGTGCAACCGTGCCTGCACCCCGTACGTCATCCACCCTTCTACACATTTCCTGCTTTTCTCATCGCGTAAATAAAGGCATAGACCTGGTTGCTGCACGCCCCACTGCTCTCGAGCGTTCTAGGACGGCCCTCCCGCTCGGTGCCAGGGTGGGCCCAGAAGAAACTATTCTCCTTGCCTCGCGACGGTCGCAGTCAGTCTCTGATCCTGCGAATGTACCACCGCCGCCGCCGCCCCATCCATCGGGCCGGTTGAGGAGCAACACAACACTGGGCAGGAACGACACGACACGGTTGGCAAGAAGTTCCACGCCCAGCGCAGGAGCAATGCCACCTCTGAGGGCCAAGACACCTCAGGGCACTGCCGCAGGAATCGCGGGTGTTGCTGTGGGTGGCTCGAGTGCAGGTGGGGAGACCAGAACAGTAACAGGTGGGGCCCCAACAACACTTCGGAGTCGACCGAGTCTTCGGAGACCTAAAGTGCAAGGAGCACCTCAGGTCGCGCAGCAGTCTGTACCACAGCCAGCTCCCCAATCCCTCCAGCCAGGTCAGTATGTGAACACCACCCAAGGTATGACACCCTTGGTGCTGCCTGCTGCACCCCCGCCAGTACAAGGAGGTGGGTACAGTTCCCTCATCCTCATTGTTTATTTGTCTTCCCCTTTGAGAGCAGCTGCTGAGCTGACGTTGTTCGTTTGAATTCCTGTTTAGAAGGACACCTTATGCAATTCTACGATGCCTATCTAGACGTTTATACAGATGACCCCGCCCGTCCTCCGACTTCCCAGGCGCAGTCACCTGTGGCCTCATCATTCTATCAACAACCACAGCCACAGTCACAGGAGCAGCAGCAACTTCCCGCATGGATGCAATCTGCCCCGAGCCCGATTAGGACGTCAAGCCACACGAGCTCGAGTTCTGGGATGAGTCGCGCGCCATCAAGAGCTGCGAACGCGAGCATGATGAACGCAAACTCAAATATGGTTATGGGCATGGGCAAGGGAGGTATCAGCAATGTAGGTGGAGGAACACTCCGCCGGAAGCCGACGCGCCGCCAAACGACACGCAGAATGACAGTATACGATGACGAGGAGGGTGACGATGGATTCGTGACAGGCGAAAACGACGAGTTCGAGATGGCAAACATTCGAGTCAAGGTACGTCCTCATGGGTGCTCGGTTTCAAAGAACGCGAAGGATAACAAACTTTTTGTAGCTGCACTATCAGGGTGATGTGCGTGGGATGACGATCCCGCCTACGACATCATTCCAGGAATTCGTCGAGCGCGTGACGGCCAAGTTCAGGAGGTCTCTAATCGGGCTGGGGATGAGGTTTATGGACGAGGATGGAACGAAGATCTCCCTCCGGGATGAGGGCGACTTTGAGCTCGCGATCGAGACGGCGCGGGAGAGTGCCAAAGGACGGTCGGAGGGTAAGATTGAGGTATGGTGTGTCGACGTGTGAATGGGGGGGATCTATAGCATAGGTTTATGGTATTGTTATATCGTTACGCTTTCGTATATGGTTTGTTGTAATACTCCCGGGTTTCAAGTTGTATCGGATTGCTCAGTTTCCGATGGGCTGATTCGGATACATTTACTGGAACGGATTATATTGGGACTCCTGGACCCTATAGTTCTTCCAGTCAGTGTGATACACCTACCAATTTCCATTGAACGGTTTATTGTTGTCGGGAGTGTCTTGATAACTTTGGGACAGACTGGATAGTGAGAAAGGGATTGCGGCTACACAGAATCGTCATTATCGAAAGCATGGCTGCGTGCAAACTGATTTACTAGCCAGACTCCACTAAATCTCCTTTCCGTGCTAGGACCGGCGATGCCGACAGAGACCTTTCTGGTGGAGATGGGCCTATGAATTTGAGTTTGTAGTTGTTGCCGGCCGCCGCCGGCCCGGATCTGCTTTTCAGTCGGGCAGTCCAGAAACCGTTGCGGTTTTTATTTTGGGTATAGGACCCTTTATTTCCTTTTTTACTAGCCGTCCTCCAATCAGAACTCCCAAAGCCTTTGGTAGAGTCGTCAAGCGATAACGTTACTCAGTCTGATTGGTTTTCCGCTTCACAGATAAGGGAATTACTTGATGCGGCTACCATGAAAGTAAACTACAACACTTTGGGTGTGGTGAGATCACCGGCAGTGGCACTGCGTTATACTAAATCAATCGTAGAAGAACCCACTCACAACATGCCACTGGCAATCTCTGGCCGCTTCTCGGAATAATACCCGCTTCCTGACTGACAAGTCACGGCACAGTGGAGCTAACTTGAAGCGCATCACGCCTCTCCATTTCGAGTTATATGAATAGCTGAGCGCGATGTCTTTAAAAGTCTGGGACCAATCTCCATTCTTCAATTCTTCAGACCCTCGGTGAAACTGCCATGTTCCCTTCTAAAACACTCCTTTCTCTGATATTCATCGCGTTGTCTGCTGTGGACGCGACTCCTCTCAGTCGTCGTAGCGACAAGGCCACCCTTGGTTTTACGACGAAGATCAATGAGCGTGGCACCCTTAAGCTTAGCCTTGCTGAGAAGGGCCGCGCTCGTGCCCAGGTCATGAAACAGGCTGGCAAGCTCGGCAAACGTAGCGTGTCTCTCGGCGTCACAAACAACGATGTCGCCTACACCGCTGAGGTCGGAGTTGGCAGTCCACCGACAGCCTGTACGTGGATTTGCTGTTATTGTAAATGCGGAAACTGACTGATCATATAGACACGCTTCTGATTGATACTGGAAGTGCTAACACATTCGTAGGAGCAAATAAGTCGTACACTGAGACTAGTACCAGTCACGACACCGGGAATACTGCTGTATGTTTTTGATGCTCCTATATCATTTTCGTTGAGCTTAGATGTGATCATAGTCAATATCTTACGGCTCCGGAAGCTGGTCTGGAGAGGAATGGATTGATAGGGTTACGCTTGCTCCTGGTGTGGTGATTGAAAATCAATCAATCGGCGTGGCTAGCCAATCCACTGGTTTCGCCGACATTGACGGTATCCTTGGTGTAGGCCCTGTCGACCTAACTCAGGGTACGGTCAACAACACAGACACGGTTCCTACGGTATCGGACAACCTTCTCTCTCAAGGAACGATATCCGAGGAGGTGCTTGGTGTTTACTTCGTACCAATCAGCGAGTTGGATAGCAACGGAGAGCTCACGTTTGGCGGTTATGATAGCATTGTCATCACTAGCCCCATGAGTTATGTTCCGCTCACAACAATGTCGCCCGCGTCCACTTTCTGGGGTATTGACCAGTCGATCGCATACGATGGCAGCACCATCCTGTCGTCGACCGCTGGTATTGTCGACACAGGCACCACCCTCATCCTCATCGCGACTGGTGAGTGACGTGTTGAACCTGAGTGAAGTGCCATAGTGCGCTGACGTTTTATGTCGGGGTGTACAGATGCGTTCCAAAAATACCAGTCCGCGACGGGGGGTATTTTGGACTCTGCCACCGGCTTGCTCAGTATCACCGCCACCCAATACAGTAACTTGAAGCCGTTGACGTTCAACATCGGGAGCAAGTCGTACGACCTAACGCCTAATGGGCAGATCTGGCCTCGTTCGCTCAACAGTGTCATCGGAGGTAGTTCCAGTTCGATTTACCTGATCGTCAGCGACATCGGAGCCAACTCTGGGTCTGGCATCGACTTTCTGCTGGGGTACACGTTCCTGTACGTCCATAATTGTTTTCTTTTCGTCCACGGCGATCGTAGACTCTGATGTTTGCCACTTTTTAGGGAACGCTACTACAGCGTATATGATACCACGAACAAACGAGTCGGTTTTGCTAGCACAGCCTACACTCGATCGGAGACTAACTAAAAGTCACTCTTTGCCAACTATCCGGTCATTGTAATGGGAGGTAGTACAACTTCGTTAGAGCTTGATTTAATTGATACCCAGTAGAATTTTGGATACACAGATCGAGGAGTGAGATGGAAACCGTCAGGATCAATCTGGACGGTCGAGTGGAACGTCTCAGATTCTTCACAAATTGAGAAAAATAATAATGTTGCAGAAACAGACCGCGCGGGTATTCTGAATTTCTATGTATTACTTTTATGTAGTAACAAAAAAAAGCGAATGGGCTTGACTCGCTAACTGCAGCTGCACCTGCCTGGGTAGTGTTGGTGTACAAAGCGACACTCCCTAATTACTCCGCCGCGTCGGCCCTTCGGAACAGTCTCAGTCCCTATTATGTAACCCATTTAGGGCTCATGATGTAATTGCCAATTTTACTCCTTACCAGACATTATTCCTGCACCCGTCGGGCTGGGTGGACTCATGGCCCACTTCCCACTCATTGGACGGCTTTCGCTCAAGGAACACCTCGCCCTCCTCGTCGGCATCTCCATCCTTAGCGTCGAGATGCTCCTCCGCTTCACGGTGCTGCTCCTCCCGAAGCCCGTCGTTGCCTGGTTCTATCACCGCTCTCAGGTGCTCTTTGACCGTTTCACGAGTAGTACGCGTGGGACACCAACGACAGAGGAGGCCTTCGCCTCCGCTATCCGCACTGCCAAAGACTTTGGGGAGCTCTGTGCACTGTATCGGTATGCGCACGAGGAGCACATCGTCCTAACCAAGGATGGATATCTCTTGACCTTGCACCGTATTCCTAGGCGCAAGGGTGAGGGTGCTGTGCGTCACTCAGAGGCAGATACGAGGAAACCAGTGGTATATCTCCACCACGGGTTGCTCATGAACAGCGAGGTGTGGGTGTGTCTGACGGACGAGGCTCGTTGTTTGCCTTTCGTGCTCGCAGAGCAAGGTATGTGTGGACGCATGCGATATCGTTCGGTGCTGATCCCGCGTGCTCGCTCCATGCGATCTGTAGGCTTTGACGTTTGGCTCGGGAACAATCGCGGTAACAAGTATTCGAAAAAATCTATCCACCACAAACCAAACTCCTCCAAGTTCTGGAACTATAGTCTAGACGAGTTTGCTTGGTTTGATATTCCCGACTCGATTGAATATATCCTCGCTCGTACCGGCGTGGGTAGCGTTGGTTACGTCGGGTTTAGCCAAGGCACCGCGCAGGCATTCGCCGCGTTGAGCGTCAACCCTGAGCTGAACGAAAAGGTGAACGTGCTGGTCGCACTTGCGCCAGCGATGAGTCCCGCAGGATTGTCTGCCCCCGTTGTGGACGCGCTTATGAAGGCGTCGTGAGTCATCTCACGGCTGTCTCATTGCATTATTCTCGTTGATCATTACTCCTTTTGTTACCGATTCCGCAGTCCGACATCGGTATACCTTTTCTTTGGACGAAAAGCGATTCTTTCCTCGGCTGCGACCTGGCAAGCGATCTTCTACCCACCAATCTTCACCTCCATCATCGATACATCCCTTAGCTTCCTCTTCTCCTGGGACAGCCGCAACATCACCACCACACAAAAAACGGCCGCGTACGCTCACTTGTACTCGTACGCCTCCGTCAAGTCAGTCGTACACTGGTTCCAGATCATGCGCGAGTCTGCTTTTCAGATGTTTGACGACGATGTCGCCGTTTTTGGCACTTCTGCCAATTCTGGGAAAGCATACCGTCCAGCGCGGTTCCCTACGCGGAACATAGAGAGTCCGATTCTATTGCTGTATGGCAATAGGGACAGTCTCGTAGATATCGAGGCGATGTTAGGTGCATTGCCCGCGAGTGCGACGCGAGTGAAGAAATTAGATGGGTATGAGCATCTGGACATATTGTGGGGGAAGGATGTCGACCAGGATGTGTTTCCGGAGGTCGTAAATGCGCTGCGAGTGCACTGTGAAAGCCCGTCAGGGACATTGCGGAATGGAGTAAAAGTGTTTGAGATGGAACCCGAGGAGTGAACAGTAGGTGGATGTTGATGTATGATATCTCATGGACTGGATATTGTCTGAGTCTCGGATGATCTTATTGTAGTCTCTTGCAACGGTCGTGACGGTCAGGCTGGACTGATGGATGAGTTGCACGTTAAAGAGCCGTATAGCATGTTTCTATAGCCTAGTTTAATGGGATGTCGGAATCTAATCGTGCTCCTGTGTGGTTCTGGGTCTAGCGAAGGACCGACCGCTCCGGGGTTCAAATTCGAATTTGGCTTAAGTCCCAATCCGCAGGCGTTGTCGAGTCCCTCTTCGGGCACATCGTCGGGTTTGGATCGAGGAAGGATTCGTCGACCGGAGTAAGGAGGGGGAGGAGAGGGAGGAGAGGAAGGAGAGTATGAGGTCGAATTTGTGAATCCTGGTCCTTATATGCGCGTGCATTGACACAGAATGATCTGCCGGAGAAGCAGTCGGAAAGTCGGGACCAGGTACTGAAACAGGAATGGTCAGTCAGGCTCGGAGCTACTTGTGAGGACAAGGGAGGGATCCAGTGGGAGGTAAATCTGTCTTGCGTGTTGGGTCTATTCGCACCAAAGGATCTACTGTTAATAAAACCTGTGCAGGGTATGTATGTACATGAGATAGCAGGGTTGCTCGAAGTTTGCCTCTGTATGGCGAGTAAACTAGATCAACCGTCGAGTGCTCACGAACGTTTATTTTTCGGTTCTTTTTTGGATTTCTTGCTAGGTTCTGGCAACGAACCGCTCAGGGTGTCGTCCTCGTGACCTTTCTCGATGATGTCGTCGTTATCATTGGACTGGTCTGCGGGCGCCTGCTGCTCTCGCTCCCGAGATTTTTTCACTTTTTTATCCTTCTTGGATGTCCTCTGGATATTTTCTACGTCGTCCACTTCTACCTGCTCCTTCACATCGGTAGACACACCTTCGGCTGTGGCTTGGCTAGCCTCGGCTTCCCGCCGTTTCCGTTTTTCTGCCTTGCGCTCTGCCTTCCGGCGCTGTTTTTCCGGAAACATGTCTTGACCATCGGTATTGACAATGGGAGCTCGGCTGCCTATGCCTCTTCGCGGTGGCTCACGGTCGTCGTCAGGTAGTGGAACATTTGACAATCTTGGTCCCAGGCCGGCACCAAGACCGGGCGTAGCAGATCCCGAGGATGATGATGATGATGATGCAGGGATAGAGGAAGAGGAAGAGCGAGCGAGAAGTTTTTCCCTGAAATAATCCGCGACGCTCTTGATCGACGTTGTCATGTTGTCAAGCGAGGATGGGGATTGCGGGACGGGTGTCGAGGTGGACGGCGGTGTGGGTGTGGGTGTGGGTGTGGGTGCGGGGGTCGATGTCGATGTCGATGTGGACACGGACGAAGAGGGCGCAATTCCAAGAATCTCAGAGATGGCTGCCGCGGGTTTGCCCGCGATACGTGTTGCGGCCCGGATGCGCGCACGATGACTGTCACGGCCGAAAACAACAGGATCAGACTAGAAAATCAGTGTGCGTGTATCACTTACGCCATCGGGTGAGGTTTGGGTATCGGTTCGGGGTGTGCCCCCGATAAAGAGAGTGTTGATGGAGGTTCTGAAGCGCAATCGAGAGCGAGAGCAGCAGAGTCAGAATCATCAGAGCTGGAATTTTGGTGCTTGTCCTTCCGTTTCTTTCTCGTGTTATCGCTGGTATCTGGATCATCTCGGTCCTTGTGTTTCCGTTTTTTTGTCGTTACAGACGACTGATTTCCGGGTTTTCCCCCGACTTTCTCCTGAGCGCGTGCGAACACATTGCCCATCGCCGTCTTCCGCTCTCTTCCGTCCTCCCCTTCCCCTTCTGCGTCCTCGGCGTCGGCTCCCTTTCCCTGCTCGGCACTCTCATTCAGCCTCTTCAGCAATGCCTCAAACTCCTTGTTCTGCTTCCACGCAATACTGTTGGGATCTCGTTGGTGCTGTGCGCCGATGCCCATCATATCGAGCTTTTGCTGGACCTTGATGTGCGTCTTCATCCCGTCGCCTGACGACCCGAGGCCCTGGGATACATCCCACCCAAACTTTGAGAGATAAGAGTGGCCAAAACGAGAGGCATCTACAGAGCGGTGGAACGTGAGTGTGCGTGTGACCGTGGTGATGGTAGGAAGGCTCACCATCAGCCCAGCTCAAATTCCTAGGGTCGGCGGGGATGCGCTGTTTTTGTTTGCGGCCTGCGAGGCCCATCGGTGGGTGGATTTGGAGAGTTCGAGGGTCAAGTAAAAGCCTCGATGCAGGTCACTATCCATAATAGGTTATTGACCCCATCTTTTTTGGGACTCGCCACACCGTCTCCACCACTTTCGAAACGTCCATTGGTAAACAAGTATACTGCCGTTCATTTCAACATTGCTCAGTTCACCTCAGCTGGCAACTACGCTAGATGCTCAAGCCCACAACCTCAGGGCCAACGAAACGCGAATGCCTTCTCCTCGCTCTCCTACTCCTCGTACTGCTTTCGCTGTCTAGATCAGGCATTGGTGTTGGGGAGTCACGCGCTTCACGCTTAGCTGCGGAAAAAGTTGTCCAGAAATACGACTCTCAGCTTGAGTCTGCGTCGCAGGGCATCGAGGTCCCGTCTACCGAATCAGAGCATTGGCGCACGCGTGTAACATGGCCCTCCAAGAAAGTGCCATCAACGACCATAGTTTCTCATGTCCCTGGTGCGTGACCCGTTGTCCAACCCGGTTTTCCACCTACCCCTGTATTCAAGGCTGGACGATATTTGACAACCTGTTTTTGCTGAACGGGACCGTCTTTGTCGTCAATGACGACCCAGAGTCCGTCCCAGATCGCACGACCATCACGTCGACGGGCCTCAAGATAGCCAACGGCGCCCATTTTACCGCAGCCCGTCTACCAACTGACCGCGAATTCCGCGTTATCACCACCGACGAAGCAGAAGAACTATTTGGAACCAGTGCAGATCTCATAGACGGAACCACGGTGCGTCACTATTGATAGAAAACACACCTTGTCTGACACTCGACCCAGTGGATGGTTAACGATCCATCCCAATTGTACGTTTATTATAACTACAGCAAGAGGCCTCGCTGAATCGCTGCATTTTCTCAGCATCACACATTACTACCATTGGTCTGCCGAGCTTTTCTTCGGGTTCTGGCGGACGTACTCTTCACTAGACCCTTCAATCTCTGTCAATGGATCGTCTTCGCTCCCCGCCCTGCGTCGCATCTGGTTCGTTCACACAGACGCCGACCATTGGAGAGACTATGCCAAGATGAACCAATGGGTTCTCCGCAGTAGCTTTCCTTCAGCTACTGCTGAATACTCTGCGGATTGGCAAGACCGCGCGGAGATGGGCCGGCCAGTGATCCTCGATCGTGTCATTTTCTCCGATCGCTCAGCCGCGATGAAGGGTAAAACCTTCCGGAGTACGGGACGCACCGCTTCCGAGGCGTTTGCACTACCGGGAAGTGTCCTTTGGTGGACCATGATCCGCGAAGCCGTGACAAAATTCAGTCAGCTGGACGAGGGCTTTGATGAAATATCAAAACCTGTCATCACCTACGTCTCACGTCAGGATTGGGGCCGACGTATGCTGATCCAAGAGGATCACGAGAAGCTTGTGAAGGAGCTGTACAAGTTGCGCGATGAGCATGGAGTCGAGGTGAATATCGTGAGCATGGACAAACTCTCCCATGCGGAACAGCTCGGGTTAGCTGCGCGGACGACGGTGAGTGCACGCCATTCAACATCCACCGAGATACATCTGATTGACCTGCCGGTGGAATCCTCTTTTGAGGGTAGATCATGATGGGTGTGCATGGTAACGGACTGACGTCCCTCGTGTGGATGAAACCCTCTCCAAAATCGACGGTGATCGAGTTCTTCTACCCAAGCGGCTTCGCACGCGACTACGAGTACACTACACGAGCGCTGGGCATGGTGCACTATGGTGTTTGGAATGACAAGTGCGTGCTACCGTCTTGCATCGCTATGTTCGTTCACATTGACGACGTCACTTGAACCGCCGTATTCGTACGCACGCTTTGGACTCTACAGGACGTTCACGTACCCCGAAGTTCCACCGATCAACTACCCAGACGGGTTCCAGGGGAACAGCATACCGCTGAACGGTGAGGTCGTCGCGAAGCTTTGTTTAGAGAGACTGCAGTTACCTGCCCCCACTGAACATTGAGTATCATACTGCGTGGTTATGCTCTGGGTGAACATTCTTTGTCCGCCGCTGACGTTGAAGTATCTTTGCCGTATATACACATAGAATTCTCATTCCACCCATGTACTGCACACTGCAAAGCTTAGAGCTTCGGTGTATATTGGCATGGCCCGACTTTCGCACTCAATTTCAGACGAGCTGGCAGGATGCAAAGGTTTTGTTTCAAGATGACCATTCACGAAGGCACCGTCATGCGCAGGGTCGGAGTCAGGATTTCGTCCAAAAATGGTGGTCTACACTTTACTACACTTTGTATGCACAGACCCTCCTGCGGTTTTGCCGAGTCGGAGCTGGAATTTGAAAGAGGTCGACCGCATCTGCCAGTTTCGTGGTTCCCGTGATATGTTCTCGGCTTGCCCACCCGCCACCCCAGAGTAGGATACAGTGTGTAAACATATTGTTTAAAGCATGAGCATCTCGTCTCTTTGGTAGGTCACAAAGATGTAATCGATTCTTCGCCTTATTTTATGACCGCGCTGCACCAGGCACGTTGCGCCGCTCCCTACGAGGCGCCCGCTCGGGTTGTGCAATAGTCACCTGAACGACGCTGTGCGGTATGTCAAAGTTCAGGGCTTTAAGCATGTCCTACCGATTGAGCGATTCGGTGAGCTGTCATCCTGATCTCGGATGCGGGAAGAGGACGCACAGAAGTGTCATTATCCAACTCAAGTCCAGTGGCGCTCGTATCAAGCGCAGAGACCTCGGGGACGTAGTTGTCCTTCCGCTCTCGTTCCTCCTCCTGGAGCTTGAAAGAGATGCCACGAACGGGGCCACGTTGGATGCGCTTCATGAGGTGGGTCGTGAAACCGGAGATCTTGTTCCTGAGACGCTTGGAGGGGACGACGGCCTAGCGGATCGACGCACGGTGTGGTTAAAGACAAGATCGGGTCAGAAAAGACGGAGGAAGAACGAGGGTAGGGATACTGACGACTTCATCGATGATACGTTTGTTGGTGTGGAAGTCAAGTGTAAGGCGCGGGTAACTGGGCAAGGCGGACCGACTTCAGGCGAGGCTGGGCGTTGCAGCGAAGCTTCACTCACTACTTTTCAATGAGCACCCGGGAGGCTCTTTTGGTAGTTTTGGTGCGAACACGACCCTAAAGCACGATCAGCATACACCGAGCATACCGCGCATGATCCTACCATGGTGACTGATTGTGGGGGTCGAGGACGTTGAGGCTGTCGTTGGGGCTGTTGGTGGTGTCAACCTCGATGAATTCGCAGTCCTTTCGCAAAATCCCGAAGTGTGGCTGAGTGGTACTATATAGCCAATCACAGCCACTACCTACCCATTCCATCATATCATTGCTTGCGTCTCTGATCTCAAAACCCACACAAAGGTGAGCAACCCATCTTCGTGCTGCGTTGGCGGTGCGGAGCCTGCGACTCCTGGCATCAAAAGCCTCTGTCTTGACTCGTGGCTGCTCTACGTAGCACGACACTCGGACAGAGCATGTTGCTCACATTCTCGTTCTTACCTGTCAGAACGTCTCGCCCTACCCCCGACTTTCCTCGATCAAAATGGTCCGCATTTCCGTCTTGGTGGGTATCCACACTTTTCATATCCATGACGAGTCACCGACACACCACGTAGAACGACTGCCTTGTGAGTCTATCGAACGCGTGATTGCTGTATGGATTTAGCTGGTATTGCAGAGAAGCATCGTCAACGCCGAACGCCGTGGAAAACGCCAGGTGCTCATCCGGCCCTCGTCCAAGGTCGTCGTTAAATTCCTCAGTGTGATGCAACGCCATGGCAAGTGTCCTTTTTTTGCCGTGACCCTCTGGAAGCCTTATTTTACCGTCTTCGTGGCCATGCAACCAACCTGATTACACCCCTCCTTATAGGCTACATCGGCGAATTTGAGATAATCGATGACCATCGTTCTGGAAAGATCGTCATTCAGCTGAATGGCCGACTCAACAAGACAGGCGTCATCTCGCCTCGCTTCAACATCCAGGTGAACAAGATCGAGTCCTGGGTCAACCTGCTCCTTCCTTCTCGTGGGTTCGGGCACATCATTCTCGTACGTATTGCCGCAGTTGTGATTGGCGACGCTGAGAATGTGGATTTACAGACAACGTCGTCTGGTATCTTGGACCACGAGGAGGCTCGTCGCAAGAACGTTGGTGGCAAGATACTCGGGTATGTGTACTAGACCGTTGGCTCTGCAGTGCTACATGTATGTAGACTACATCGTACCCCAAAAAGCCATTCGTGCGCTATATGCATGTCTCGTGAAATCTCGAGCGAGTTCACAACCATCTGAGCACCAAACGACACCACTGAGTACCGTTACGTAAGTTTACTCGCCTTCCTCACCGGTGTGATGTACTTACAAGCTGTGCTCGTAAATATCCTCGAATAACCTAACATATTAAACAGAGCGAGTCACTCAGTGGACTTCCATGAGTAGTCGCTGCACTCCTCTGAGGTTCACAGCGTATGTCGAGTATGACAAACAGCTAGGGGAGGTTTGTCCTACGCTTGACATAAACGTGCACACCACGTGTCGCTTCGCTAGATGCAATTTGATTTTCGCACCATGCAAATGGGCGTGACAAGCCTGACTGTAGGAATGGTGTATGCTGTCTAACTCACGATCGTGAACATCTATAGCGTATGGACGACATCCTGCAACCAAGGTATCACGACAAGGTAATAAAGAAAACGGTACTACGAGTGAACAGTAAGGGTTTTCGGAGTTTACTTGCCACCCGTGGTGCCGAGACCCATCGTGGACTTGAAGGTATCGTAGATCCACCACTGGAAGCCTAGTCGAGATGTTAAGATACCATTCCGTTGCAAGAGTCCACGTATTGCACTTACCAGTCAAAGTACCGATCATGAACACACGTGTGCCGAGACCCTTGGTGGCAAGGGCGACCGCGCCAGTTTCTGATGCGATCTGCCCAATGCTCTTGCCCTTGTTAGCAGGCTTGCCCATGAGCGACACGACTGAATCTGCCGGGTGTGACACGATAGCACAAACAACACCAGCAAGGTAACCAGAGGCAAAAGTGACGCCAAGCTGGGTGGTCTTGGAGTAAGTCTCCTTGGGCTCCGGGAAGACGTGCGTGTAGAACAATTGCACGATCTTCTCAAAGAAGAAGAACTTGGCCATCGTGTAGGGGATCTAGTAAACGCGGTTAGTCAGGCAAACACCACGGAAGCCGAGGCGTACTGACTTGACGTGACCACAGCGGAACAATAGAGCCGAAGGGGTAACGAGTCGCGGCCTTGCTTTTGCTCATCTCCTGGAGAGCAGCACCAAAGGCGGTCGGGAACGTACCGCTCGGGCTGGTCTGGATCTTGACCTTTGTCATTTCAAAGGGACAGAGAGCGATATCGGCGAAGACCTCCGCTGATGCGGAGCCAGCCAGCCAAATAGCGGGTTTGTACTTGGTTGCAGTTTCCTCACCAGCCAAGTTCATGTACGTGTCTTTGAACACCTCGTAGAGACCATACTTGAACAACCCTTGCAGGGAGTAGCCGACGAGGGTAGGACCGAAGCCTTTCCAGATACCAGTCTGACCCTCTTCCCGAACGAGGGTGCCGAGAGCGGAAGTGAGGCCCTTGTATTTCGCCGGGTTTACCTACCGAAGGCAGTCTGAGAATCATACGTCGTGAAAACGAATCCAGCGACGAACCTGCATGTTGCATTTGGCAACATCGAGCGGTGTAATACCGGCATGCGTGACACCACAAGCAAGAAGACCACCAAGCATGCACTTGGCGTAGTAGGAAGAATCATGGGGAACGGGGCCAAGGTATCTGGCAGAACAAGACAAAAATATCAGCAACAACGGAAAAACTATGAAAATTTGACGCATACCGTGCATCCCACTTGCCGGACGGTGCCAAATGCGACATTGTAGATATTTTAAAAGTCTACGGTCTAAGTGGTAGTCTAGAGAGGCTTGACTGGCTGTCCTGTCCAAGTCGAGACAAGAGTGTTGGTGCTTGAAAGATTGCAACCGCCAAAGCCGAAATTTTGCGTCCCGAAAACAACCGACCCACATGTGAGAATTCCGGCAACTTGACCAGGCAAGGTCTCGGCGCCAATCTGAGCTGTGAGGAAGACACCAAGATGCCAGTCGCAACAACATCTTTCCTTCTAAAACTCAATAGTTCAACGCCACCATGGTGTCCCGTTCGCGTGAAGGAGCTCCCGCGGACAGCGTTCTCGTTCAATTCGATGGAGGACACGCTGGCTGCCTTTGCACACGGGGAACCGATCGTGGTCATGGACGACGAATCCAGAGAAAACGAGGGCGATATCATCATGTCCGCAAGCAAATGCACGACTGAGGCGATGGCTTGGATCATCAAGCACACAAGGTCTGTTGGTCGGTATCTTCATGTGTCTGCTGACACGTTCGTTCCCAGCGGATATGTCTGCATATCTCTACCCAAGAAGCGCCTTGAGGAACTCGACATTTCCATGATGGTTCCGCATAACCAAGAGCGACACCGTACCGCTTACACCATCACTGTCGATTATAAGCACGGTACGCAGTCCTTTGCGCTGATAGAGAGTGCGCGTCGGTAATCTAAGATTGGTTAGGTACCACCACGGGCATTTCTGCACATGACCGTTCCCTCACAGTCCGGAAGCTCGTTGATCCTTCCGCCGTCGCTTCGGATTTCACTCGACCAGGTCATATGGTCCCACTCCGCGCACGTGAAGGCGGCGTGTTAGAACGCAGAGGCCACACCGAATGCGGCATCGATATGTGCATGCTCACAAACCAGCCCGAAGGTGGGGTCCTGTGCGAACTGGTGAATGATGACGAGACGGGCACAATGGCTCGGCGGGACGACTGTAGAGCCTTTGCTGACCAGTGGGGTCTCAAGATGATCAGTGTAGAAATGCTTGCACAGTATAGGAAGTCGATATCTATCCCCTGATCATATAGATACCCGCTAGAACTAGCTCAACCGCAAAATGTGAACGTAGCACTTGTGTATGTACTAGTATCCGTTCGAAAAGAAAGTGCAGCAGCATCGCGCACTGATCCACATTCTACGAGCGACGCATCCCTGCCAGTGGTCCACACGCCCCATACACTCAGGTGGGGTGTTGAATTTGGGGGGCAATCATGCAGCTTTAAATTTGCTGCAGAGCTTTTTGACAGCATTTCGAAGATCGATTCTGTCAGGATTGCGATCATCGGCATTGGATCTGGGGCCCTTGGTTCGCGATGCAACAATAAGGCATCTTCATGTGGGACGTTCTTGAGCATGCTAATAGCTATTCCCTCCGAGCCGATACGATGCGCCATCATTCCATATATCAATGACTGTGCTGAATTTGATCTAGCATCAAGCTGACAACGACAGCATCGTTGACGCTACCTACATTGTTATGTTTTACTTGGGTGTTTGTTCTCCAGGGCGAACACAGAATGGATGTTGTCTGCCGAGGAACTTGTCAGTGGTCCGTGGGGCACCGTCTCCACGGACATTCGATGGTGGATCAAGATCGCCAAATGTCGGCTTTCCCAGACCAAAGGGATGTCTCGGATCCCCTCAACGGCCCCCTTTCTGGATCTGGGGGCAACGGATGACAAGGAGGATCGTCATCTGGATGGAAGACGTCGTAAGCATCCTGTTCCCTCGAGCGCTATTCATGAGCAACAGTGACATTCTTGATCAGGTTGGAATATTCCACACACACACACACACATCTATGTGGAAGTGCCTCGTTAGAGGTCATGCGTGCGCTGAGTTTGTTGGTCGTCGGATGAACGTTCCCAGCCAGGCACGATGGGTTTCATGGTGGGGTCCCTGCTGCCTGCGTGCCGCATGACTCACCGGGTGTAGGAAAGTCGCTGTCCCGCCATCCGAGCCGCGAAAATGCCAGGGTTATCCGGGGGGATGCGGATAGGTCCAGAAAGCCGACAAGGATCTGCTTGAGATGTGTCAATGAGAATATGCAGGACTAGGGATTCTCGTGAGGAGCGCGTTGGCTTGATCTATCGCGTCAGTCACCGGTCAGTTGGACGTTCGACTCTCTGGAGTGAGTTGTGAGCTATAAACTCCACCAGATGCTGTGTGTGCTGGAGTGACATTGAGCGGGTCGTCTGCAGCATTCCGGGTGCTCTTTGCGATTCCCAAGGCAGACTCAGTGAGGGAGATCCCAGTGGCATTCGGAGAGAGAGTCACGAAAGGACTGCAAATGTCGCCGACCTACGGGTTGCTAAGAGCTTGGCCAAACACACACAAACACTGCTCTCGACTTCAAAACACTACCATGGTGTCCCTCGCTCGGTACATCCGAAACATCCGCAGAACGGGCATAAAGCAATGGTGGCATCAGATGCAATACATCGGTGACGCCAAAGCTGGCACCCTCGTCGGAACCGATCTGTACGTCGCATCCCAATCCACGCACAACTAGTACTAATACATTCGGCCCCCCCAGGTTCGGCAACCGGTACTTTGAGAACTTGAACCCCGACGACGAAGTCCCAGGTACGTTCCCCAACGCCAGCGCTCACACGAAACTCCCTGCTAGACCGTCTCCAGGTCGTCACAGATGGATCGATTTTGCGCAGCATGACAATAATGCGACGCAGGTCCCTCCCGAATGGCATTCGTGGCTCCAGCACATCCGACAACTCCCTCCTACAGAGGACGATACTGTGAAGAATGCTTCTCCGCCGTGGAAGGCCGTAAGTCATTGCCTGTTTCCCCCTCCCCTTTTTTTTTGTTTGGTCCATTGTCACGCACCCCTTGACATGTCTTGAACGAATAGCCTTGGGTTGAAAACTTGACTGGGACACGGGGCGCGTACCGGCCATACAACACGGCCGTGCCGAAAGTCGACACCTGGCAACCAAAGATCGCAGCTCGGGGAGAAGGCACGAAAAGCGTGGAGTGTAGCCGTAATCTCGTCTAGATTCGGTCCTCCCTATTATACAAACCAAGTCGGTCTCGCCTCCTTGTTGTCATTGGCAATGAACGCCCGGATCAACGGTCCTGTAGTGTAGTGGTCTATCACTTGGGACCTTGATGTCATTCATATATTTTATTTTCCCACTTGAATTCAGAATGTTTAGCCCCTTTGATGGAACAGCTCTAATGTTGCCCCTTGTTGTTACTTACCTGACAGCTATGACCACGATGATGGTACGCCCGCCGGGGCCATCATATCTTATGTGCCCCACTTTCGCGTTTGGTGTTTCGTTTTGGTTGCGAAAAAAATTGCGAATGCCGCACATGCTTGCACACACGCTCTGCAATGTGCACGGTCTGAATCGTCTGCCACGGGGAGGAAAGCATGGTATACGTCCAACATATAAGCGACGATGGAATCAAGTCCCAGAGACAATACGTTATAAAAAAAACTAACTAAGAATAAGCACTGGCACACACACACAAGTCCGTCGTCTCATCGGCTCAAAGCCAAACGAAAAAGAAAAGAAAAAGAAATAAAGCACACACATCTACACCCCCCTCCTCAATACCCCGACGGCTTCACACCCCCAGACGTATCATACGCCCGAATCACCCTCGTCTGATCCAACCTCCCCGCCCCACCCCCTCCTCCCTCCGCCTCCGTCTGACTAAACGCAAACCCACGATTCCGTCTCATCCGTTGCACAGCCCTCACCTTCTTGATCGCCTTTTGGAATTGTTCCTGCCGTGGTCGGTAATCTGGAATGTTGTACTTTTGGAGTTCTTGCGCAATGTGGTACGGTCGAGGGTCGTACGTCCTTCGATAGTATTTCCAGCAGAAATCTCGCGCGAGACAGACGACTGGCAAGAGGAGGAGCATAAAGTAAAACACGGCGTCTGTCCACAGACGTGGTACGAGTCCGGCGTATTCGGTCGAGAAACCGAGCGCGGGAGCGACGAGGGCGTAGAGCGGGAGAAAGATCATCGTGAACACGAACGAGCCTGGGATGGCAGCGACGGTATACTTGGTCCATAAACTTGGAAAAGGCATCTCCGTCAGTAAGAGTATAAAGGGACGACGTCGAGAAATCACAACGTACTCCGAGATCAATGCAGCCTTGCCGAGCACGGTCAACAGCACAGCGAGATACAACGCCGTGCCCCAGAACCAATGCCCTGAATCCAACCCCGTTGCTTGTTTCAAATCACCCCAAAAGAGAACGACCGAAAAGCCAAACAGAATCTGTCATCGTCACGTCAGCCACGATACGCATACACGCGCAAAAAAAAAAAAACACTCACCAGACTGTGATACAGCGCGTTCCCGATCCACAACCAAAACGCCGTCTTGGTAAAAAACACATTCTTTTGTCCGAGCGAATACAGTTGCGGATACCGATCCAACACCCGCGCCGACACGAACTGATCAAAGACCCCGATTACGAGCGGTGGGAGGACGGTGAAGATGACGTTGTAAAACGAAATCGTCCAGGATTCGTAGGCGATCTGCCCCGAAAAGTTGTTAAAGAAAGAATACTGTAGCGCATGACCGTCAGTGAGAACCCCAAACGTCGGCAGTGGAGGAGGGGGAGGAGAGGCGTACCCAAAACTGCGTCATGTAGAGCGTAATGTTCTTGTAAAACGAATCTAAATACCACATCAACCCCATGCTCAAAAAAACATGCGTCGACGTACAGAGAATGAGCTTGGACAGCCGTTGATAACTCCACGCGCCATGCACGAGCAACAACTTTTTCAGATATCGAAACTGCGAGATTGCAATGTCGGCCGAACGTGCTGCTTGGAGACCCTGGCGCACAACGTTTTTTAACATCCAAACATCACGACAACCCACCATCCAAACGACACCCACCTCGACGCCCGAAATGCCCACTCCAACATGCGCCGCCTGGATCATACTCACGTCATTCGCACCGTCCCCGATCGCAAGCAAGATGGAATTCTGGTTCTTCTTGACGAGCTTGACCACGAGCGCCTTTTGCAACGGCGACACTCGACCTACCAAAGAAAAAACCAAACCGAAATGCAGAGACACGGAAAAAACACACACGGGCGTCGTCAGAGAGCTCTCGACGACGCAATAAAGACAAGTGCACGACGCACAACAAATGACCGCTTTACACAACAACGCCAACTCCAAAAACGACTTGGACACTTCCTTCTCGAGCGCAAACGTCAGACTCTTGCCATCTACATCGCACGATGATGAGCCCTACCGCCCTCTTTGAACCAGAATGAAACGTCGCGACCCACCTATAATCAACGCCAAGTCCTCCTGCTCCCCACTATTCCTCTGGTTCTTGATCGCACTCAGCCGTTTCGAAATAAACTCGGCCGTCGCGTGCGCCGTCTCCTCGTTGACGACCACCTACCGCACCCCCATCAACAAATACCCCCCTACACACACACACACGAAAACCCAATACGCACCAAATTCATGCTCTCCCCAATCAACCGACAACTCATCCCAATATTGATCGCCGTCTCCTGTCGATCCCCCGTCAATACCCAAATTTTGATGCCCGCCATCTGCAACGTATGTATCGCATCCGGTACCCCTTCCTGCAGCTTGTCCTCGATCGCCGTCGCCCCGAGTAAAAACATGTCTTTCTCGATCAGCTCGGCGGCTTGGTCGAGCGCTTCGCCTCGCCCATTGATGGTAGCGGCAGCTTGGGCATAGATGGTGGCCCATTGGGTGTATTCGGCAGCGGGGATGTCGCGGTAGGCGATGCAGAGCGTGCGGAGACCTTCAGTGGCATGGTCCTGTCATCGTCATCGTCGGTCAGAATAGGAAAGAAAGAAGAGGACAACGGGGTGGGACGAACCTCGAGATGTGAGAGCGTCTTTTCCGTAAACAGTTGATGCTTGCCCAACCGCTCGAGAATGACCGTGTCCGCGCCTTTGCAATACAGCTTGATTTTCCCATCGGGTGTGCGCACGACCGTCGACATGCGCTTCCGCGTCGAATTGAACTCGCACACGTTCAAGATCTCGTACTCGACCGTCTGCTCTTGGATGTTGACAAACACCGACTTGGGCTTTCGAGTCTACAGCCCATCCCGCGCGTCGATCAGGAGAATTGAAAGACGAAATAATCCCACGCACATGGAACTGGTATCCCAGCAACTCAGCTCCCTCTACGAGTGCCGCCTCGTCCGGACTACTCGCCTGATAATGGGTCTTTCCATCTCTCACCTCCGGAATGACCGTATGGCACACCGCCAAGAGCGACATAAACTCGTGTGCGACCTCTCTCTCCCTCAACACCGCCCCGTCCGACATCGCCGATGGCTCCGCCTCAAACGGATTCTTGGACGCCTTGCCCGGGAACGACGAGGACACGGTAGAGGCCACGTACGTCGACGAGCTTGACGTGGAGGTCCTCGTCCCCTCAAGCACTCGCCTCAAATCATCAAACGTCCGCCAACTCTCCTTGACGCCCTCACCGTCCCGCTCCACGCCGGCTTTCCGACTCTCGTCCACCTCCTCGGCATACACCACGCCACCAATGCTCGCACACTTGAACTCCATCTCGTTCCGCGTCAACGTACCGGTCTTGTCTGAAAAAATGAATTCGATCTGACCAAGCTCTTCGACGAGAGAGGAGGTGCGGCAGAGCGCGGGAGTGTCCGTGAGGGCGTAGTACATGTCGAGGTCCGAGTTGATGAGTGCCGCTTGTTGGAATTTGACGACTTCCATGGTGACGATGAGGGATATGGGGATGAGATTGTTGTAGAGGATGATGAACGTGAGGATGTCTGTCGTGATTACATTAGTTGGGGTCGATCAGAGGATGAATCACGCAAGACCTTCTGCAAACATCTTGGCTGGTAGTTTCGTCTTCCGGTCAGAACAAGGTGACGCGCAAAGCAAGGAAGCCAACTAACCTTTACCCGAAAGTGTGTTTGATTCAAAGAGGTACCACTGTGAACTAGAGAGAAACCACTGAACGGACCGGTGAACGAAAGCACTGACACGTCGGGAAACGACTCACCGTGTTGATGCTCGCACCGATCGTGGATCCGATAGACAGGGCGAGGAGAAAGCCGAAGAGGAAGATGATATGTATGTTGACCTGCTTCTCTACTGCGGTCCTCTTGATCGGCGCAGCACTGTGATAGGCCAAGGTTGACAAAAACGCAGTCAAGAGGAGGAAATGAAGCTCACGTGGCATTCCGCATGAGTTTTGTTTCATGGCCGGTGAATACGACGATGCCATATATCCAAGGGGTATTTCGTAGTTGTGCACCGCGCAGGAGCATTTGGTCTGGACCGAGGGGGATTTGGCGAGGGACGCCTGCGTCGGAAAGGAGCTCCAGAGTTCCTTCATAAGTGTAGAGGGAATTATTGGGTTGTTCGGATCGGAGGGAGCCGTGGAGAGATGCAGCGAGGGGAGGGGAGGTAAGTGCGGCAGTAGAGGGGGATGCTTGTTTGATTTTGAGATTGGTTTCGCTGGGAAGGCGTGAGATGATGTGGATCAAGAATGGAACAAGACGTACCCGTCGAGGTTTGAGGTTTCGATGAAACAGAGACCCTCTGGTTCGGACGAAGAGACGAGTACGAGGTCGGCAGGGATGAACTCGTCGGACTCGAGGCGGATGATGTCACCGACGCGAATGTCTTTCCATTTTCGTGGTTCAAAGGTCGAGGATGGGGAGAGTGCCTTGGCGATGCGGGCGTTGAGCTCCGAGTCGGACCGGTGTCGTTTCTAGAAGAGAATGAGGGCAAAAAGGGGAAACGAGGGAAGGACTGACGAGGTCTTCTTGGAATTCCTTGAAAGCGGAGGCGAGGAGGACGACGGCGAGGGGCGCGATTGTGGTGTACTGGTTTGTGGGGGAGACGTTTGGTATCTGCTGAATGCAGGCGGTGAAGAGGAAGAATAGATTGGCGTATTTGGAGAACTGCTCTGTCGGCGCGCGTGAGTAAGAGGACGTGCGTGTGACGATGGAGCGAGTTTACCCTTGAGGAACTTTGGGAGAAAGGTGGCTGCGTTGTACTTGCTGGTGGAGACAAAGTTGTCGCCAAAGTCGTCGTTCATGAGCGGGTTGTTGAGTGCAATGACACGCTCGCCGGTGAGCACGAGCTGCTTGTTCCAGGGCCACTTCCACTTCTTGCGACTGCGGAGACCGGGCGTGTTCGAGTTGGGTACGCCGCTGCCCGGGAAAGCGTGGTCTGACCAACCCTGTGGTTGGCCGGGGTGGGCGAGGGAGACGGTGGAGGGGCCGAGGCCGGCGGGGGGTGCGGCGTCGTGGGCGAGGGGAAGGCCGCTCTCCTGGGAGTGCATCGCTGGGGGCGGTGCGGAATCGAAGAGATCGTCGTCGTCGTCGAAGAACGGGTCGATCGCACTCGCCGTCGGGGGGTAGCGCAGCGACCGGGCGGGATTGGCGCCGTGCACGAGCCGCGCGAACGACTCCTCCGAGTCCATGGCAGAGACGAGACGGTCGCACTTCTGCTGACCTCATCCGATCCACGTCATTGTTGTTGTCGCCTGTTTGGTGCACCCCCCCCTCAGATCGCTGCTGCGGGTGAGACCCCGCTCGACACCGACACCGACACCGACGACGCCGACGCATCCTCAAGCCATGTCTGTGAGTCTCCCGCCCTGTCCTCCTCCGCTCGCCTGGCCGCGTCGTTGCTGTGTCGGAGGCAGTCTGACGGGCCAGTCCGCGCTGGATGGACCGCACCGCGTTCGGATGTGTTGACACGACTTCGCAGGACTCCAACTTTCAACGCTTCGTCCAGGTCGGACGAGGTCTGTCGCATTCCTCCCCCGTCGCTCTCGCGTGCTCACCCCGTCCCAGTCGTCCTCCTCACCGCTGGCCCCTCCACCGGAAAAATCGCCGTCATCGCCGAAATCATCGACCACAACCGGGTAACTAGCCGTCTTCTGCCTCTCCTCTCTCCCTCGCTCATCCTCGTCCAGGCAATAATCGACGGCCCCACCACCTCCGTCCCCCGCCAATCCTTCCCCTACCGCTATCTCTCCCTCACACCGCTCCGTCTCACCACGCTCCCCCGTGCCGCTGGCTCGGGCGTCATCCGCAGACAACTCGAAAAAGAGGGCACGATCGCCAAGTGGGAAAGCTCGGCATGGGCAAAGAAGCGTGCCGCCGCCCAGAAACGGCGCTCGTTGAACGACTTTGCACGCTTCGAGGTCATGTTGGCGAAAAAGGCGAGAAGAGACGTCGTTCGCAAGACGTTGGCAAAGACTGCCAGGGCATGAGCGTCGTACTAGGTTGTTACCACTACTACTGCAAACATTGTTGTGCCCGTGAAACGTAGCCCTTGCCTTTTCGAGCTTGCGTCGCACTCTCGCTTGATCACCGCCATGCCCGTCGTCCAGTTTGCCCCCTTTGCGTCCGTCGTCCACCCCGAGTTTTGGCACGACCTCACGAAACTCAAGGTCGACGTCCTCCGTCTCTCCGAAGACTCCCTCCCCATCTCTGCCTCGTATACCGTCGGTCGCTCCATCAGAAATCGCGCAACCGGCCAGGACATCCCTCTAGGATGCAATCTCTCCCTCGGCACAGACGCATTCGCGGACACACTCACGTACGTCCCCATCGCCCCCGATCGATCCTGCTCACCGTCGATACAGCATCCCTCCCTTGTACGTCACCGCCCCTGGCGTGGTCAAGAACTACAACACGATCGAAGACTTCAAAGCAGCCGACAAGGCCGCCCTCTTCAACGCCCTCGCAGACGAGGTGCGTCCGTCGCATTTTCCATCCCCCCCCCCGTCCCGTCGCTCACCCAACACACACCCAGATGTGGTCGAGCATCATCGAGCACAAAGACGCCTCGAAACTCAATCAGTTCCTTCTCATCACCTTTTCTGACCTCAAGAAATACCAATATTACTACTGGTTCGCGTTCCCCGCCTTCGTCGCCAAGCCCGCCTGGGAGATCGCAGAGAACGGTTGGAAGCCTGCCGAGGAGCAGCTCAGCTCAGCCGAGGTAGTCACCTCTTTACGCGCGCACACTCAGATCTAACCACCGGCATAGCTCACATCGATCTTCGACGCACTCCGTACAGAGACGAAACCGCATTTCGTCGTCAAGCTCACCGGCGACGCGGCAGAGGTACACGCGATCGACAAAGCCGACGCGCTCCTCACAAGCAACGATCCCCAATCCGTGAGTCCCATCCAACTTGTATTGATCCACACACTCAATCATCCCTTGAAACAGATCGTCATCGGCTTCCTCGATCCCTCCGCCTCGCCCGAGAACCCTGGCTGGCCACTCCGCAACCTCCTCGCCTACCTCCACACCCTCTACCCATCCCACACCACCTCCCTCCGAGTGCTCTGCTGGCGCGATAGCGACCTCCCTACGCCCGGAAAGTCGTGGAAATCCCGCTTTGGCGTCGTGTCGCACGCAGGTGGTGATGATCCCGCCACCAAACCCACCGCGCTCGGCTGGGAACGCCATCTGAAGACCAACAAACTCAGCGCGCGTATGGCAGACTTGGCGCCCATGATGGATCCGACGAGGTAGCCATCGATTTTATTTATTTGGTCGCATGCCTCCTGACGCGTCGTTGCTGTGTGGCAGGCTCGCCAACCAAGCCGTCGATCTGAACTTGAGGCTCATGCGATGGCGCATTCTCCCCGCGCTCAATCTCGACAAGGTCGCTTCGACGAGGTGTCTTCTCCTTGGCGCTGGCACGCTCGGATGCTACGTCGCCCGTACCCTCATGGTGCGTGTGCCCCGAACTCCCTCTCGTGCATCCCGCTCATCCTTGTCATTTCAGGGCTGGGGTGTCCGCACGATCACATTCGCCGACTCCTCCCGCGTCTCTTTCTCCAACCCCGTCCGCCAGCCCCTCTTTGAATTCGAAGATTGTCTCAATGGTGGTAAACCCAAAGCTGCCTGTGCAGCCGACCGACTCAAGAAGATCTTTCCCGGCGTCGTACGTTTGCTTTTTCTCTCATGTAACGCATACATACGGACCCCATACCACCAGAACGCGACGGGTTACCAACTCTCGATACCCATGCCTGGACACCCGATACCCCCTGCGTCGGTCGCACAGGCGCAGAAAGACGTCGAGCAGCTCGAGGCGCTGTTTGATACGCACGACGCAGTGTTTTTGCTCATGGATTCTCGCGAGAGTCGGTGGTTGCCGACAGTGTTGGGCGCGGCCAAGGGCAAGGTATGTCCGGGTCCTTTGTTCGTAGACCGGATGACGCACCAATGACACGACAGATCGTTTTAAACGCCGCGTTGGGGTTCGATACGTACCTCGTGATGCGGCACGGTGCCCGCGCCACCGCGTCGAATAATTCCAATCCCAACGGTCAACGATTGGGATGTTATTATTGTAACGACATCGTCGCGCCTGCGGACGTGAGCTTCTCGCTCTCTTGTATCGTGACGCTGAACGTTTTACAATTTCCACAGTCGCTCTCCGACCGTACGCTCGACCAGATGTGCACCGTCACTCGACCAGGCCTCGCCTCGATTGCGTCGTCGACCGCCGTCGAGCTGCTCGTGTCGCTCCTGCAACATCCGGACGGGTGAGCCCTCTCCCCCCCTCCCTCACTCATCTCACGCCGTTCACATTTACACCGTATAGCCTCCACGCCCCTCCCCCACCACCCCAAAACCAAAACTACACCCCCCACACCCACACCCCCCGGACCCCCCGCCGACAACGCCCAGT
>JBBPRS010000276.1:0-28388 GCA_038093155.1 Boletus huronensis | reverse complement strand
AATATCGACAAAGATTTGTTGACTATGAAGAACTTCAACATCTACGACCCTATGAAAAGGGGACGGAATCTGGTTTTAGATGGCCAAACTCTTAGCCACATTGAGGTAAAGGACTGAAATTCGCCTCACTTGGCATCAGCTTACGGGGTTTGAGCAGGTATTACAAAATAACGAAGGGACGGATGAGGGATCACTACATAAACTACTGAGTAGATGTATCACCCCGTTCGGTATGTCCATCGCTGCTTTCAGTTTTTTCATGCTTCGACGTAACATCCGTGCAACAGGGAAGAGACTTTTTAGAATATGGCTTTGTGTTCCATTGCGTGATGTAAAAGACATCAATGATCGGTGATTACACAGTTTCGTTAGGTTTTACATATTTAATGACCGCTTTTTTGGCAGACTTGACGCTGTTCAGGAATTGATTAACCATGGGACATTCGAGGAGGAATTTACTAAACTGGTGAAAGGCCTTCCTGATCTTGAACGCATTGTCTCCCGCATACACGCAAAAAATTGCAAAGTGAAGGACTTCACCAAGGTGCTTTCTGTACGTGAATCGCGCACCCCCGCCGAATTTACTACGTTGACTGAACATCGTCGCCAGGCATTTAAGAAGCTCAATGAAGGTCTTGCAAGCTTAGCAGACAACTCCGAGTCTTTCGCGTCCAGGACAATACTGGGTTTGTTGAGATCCGCGCCAGATCTTACACCTCACTTGAAGAATGTAACATCACGGTTCACCATAGACAAAGGTAGACAATACGACTTCTGAGATATCGAATTCTGATTTGGTCCAGAAACGGACGAAATACTTCCCGTGGACGGAAAGGACAACGTTTATGATGGTGTGATGGAAGAAATCACGAACCTAGAGAAGGAACTTGATGCGCAATTGAAGAAGTTTGAGAAGAAACTTGGGTAAGCTCAAGATGCCGTGGCGAATCGATCCTCATAAATTTTCTCCAAAGACGTTCTCTGTCTTGGTGGCACAGCGGGACAGGGAACAAGGCAGGTTTAATTGCTATATTGCCGAAAATTATTAATGCAGAGGCTACAGGAAATTTATCTCATCCAAACGAAAGCTAACGAGCAAAATATTCCTGACGATTGGGTGAAGAGTGGCGCCACTAAGGTGGGGTCCCCAGTCCTCCTGTGCCAACTACCTGCTTACGAAACTGCTCAGGCTGTCAAACGCTGGGTAGTGCCCTCCTTACAACCGACTATCCGTGCATTGAAAGAAGCACGTGAAAACCGCACCACTGCCATCAAAGAATTCAAGGGACGGCTCTATGAGGAATTTGACACCGACCGCGGAGTGTGGCTTCGAGCTGTCCGTGTTCTTGCTGAATTGGATTGTTTGTTTTCGCTAGCCAAGGCCTCGGTCGCGATTGGCGAGCCTTCTTGTAGACCCGAGTTCGTGGAAGGGGATGCTGCATTTATTGAGTTCAAAGACCTGAGGCACCCGTCCCTGGCGGAATTAAAAGCAAGTTTTATTCCCAACGATATCAGACTCGGTGGAGATGTGGGAAGGATCGCCTTGCTGACAGGTGCGTTGAGATTTATTGGTCATGGTCTCTTGCTAAATCCCGCTCGTAGGGCCAAATATGGGGTACGTGTTTGCTCGTCCCATTTTTCCCCCCGCCGTTTGACTGACCATTCGTTCCTATAGTGGCAAGTCTACGGTGAGTTCGCGAGAATACCAGCGAATCATCGGCTCAATTTTTTTAGGCTATGAGAATGACAGCAGCTGGTGTTGTATGGATAAGTTCGTCTTCGTAGTGAAAGAGGAACTCACTGTCCGCACAGATCATGGCACAGCTAGGAATGCGCGTCCCTGCCCAATCAGCTCGGTATGTCGCGGTGACATGCCTCCGTGACCAACAGGAGTTCCTTACCAGAACCAACAGGCTTTGTCCCGTTGATGCAATCCTGACACGCATGGGGGCATACGATAATATGTATTCAAATGCGAGTACTTTCAAGGTGGAATTGGACGAATGGTGAACTTCTCACTAATATTCGTGACAAGACAATCATCGACTGATACTTGCATAGTTGCAAAATTTTGCGCGACGCGACTCCTCGGTCACTGGTCATTCTGGATGGTGCGATGAACAAACATTCAATTTATCTCGCTAACCTAACCGTTCTCTCTAGAACTGGGTAGAGGGACTTCAACCTACGTAAGTTTACTTCCCAAAATTTCGAGATACACTGGTGCTCATGATCTGTAGGATGGGATGGCAATTGCTGGTGTGGGTGAATACCCGCCCTGTAGTTCCCCTCGCTGATGGATTGCATAAATAGGCTGTTCTGCACGAACTCGCTACACGCACACTTCCTCTAGCATTCTTTGCCACCCACTACGGCTCACTCACGGATGACTTTGCATACCATCCCAACATTAGGAATATGTACATGTCAACAAGTCTCGATGATGAGCAGCAAAAGGTAGATTTCCGTGCGCTTCCATCCCTTTCTACCCTTACCATCCACGCACAGCTCATCTTCCTCTACAAACTTGTTGACGGTGTCGCTTCCTCTTCCTTTGGTACACATGTCGCCAGCTTAGCAGGGGTACCCTCTGAAGTTGTTTCGCGGGCCGAGGTTATCTCGGAGGATTTTGCAAAACAGTTCAAAGCCCGGATTGATGGCAAGAAGAAACAGCTTGCGTCGAAACTCCCCCTTGTTGCGCAGGCTGATGTCAAATACTTGCTGTCTCTGGCGAGTGGGGATTCAAAGCTCCCCGATGATCCATACAAGAAACGGGAGTTATTGACGGTGCTGAAGAACAGTGTGAGAGCCTACTTGCTGTGAATGTTGCATGACTTTTTTTGTTCTCGGTCGCTTGCTGTATTTTTATGCCTCTACTGATTGATACCGTACATACTACGCTCACTGGCATTTACTGTAGTTTATACCTCCTGCATCCCCGAGTGATGTTGTGTTATAGTATACAAGTCGTTCATAGTATCGGATGCTGCATTTTAGGCAATGTCACCGATCGATTCGGAGACGTCTCATTTGCGGCGTGATCAGACTGGAGAATCTGTCCACGAAAGAAGTTCCGGCATGTTTGCGAGATCTGTCCAGCCCGACGTCGTTTCGCTGTTCTCCTCCACAGGAAGCGATCCCCTGGGGTTGTTCTCGGTGCAGGTCGACGGCAGTCTACCCTCTGATTCTTTCATCCACCTTCTGCATGACTCTACTTCGCTTCCCGCACCACCTCCACCGGCCGCTCTGATAACGGCGCCATCGGTCTATCGTGACCAACATACGGATACCAGCCAGGGGCATGAACTCAACCAAACCGTGCTTCACATCCAATCCCCGACGCTGCGCAAGACTGTCATTCAGTGTCCCCCTTCGGTTCCGCCCCAAGGGTCTTCTGGCGGCAAAGCGCTTGGACTGAAACATACCTGGCTGCATATTCAAGTCCGTAACTTGGGCAGAGACTGGTCGTTCGAAGTTGGCATCGTCGATAAGACGGGCAGACAAGGAACCGTCCGATGTTCCACTTTTCAGGTGCACTTTTTTGATATCATTTCCCCCGTTCCCTCAATCCCCCCAACCCAAGTTGCACATCTAGTATGCCAATCCACTCACTCATGCAGTGGTTTTCAGAAATCGCCGAAGCTCGTGCGTAATCATGGCGCGTCCCCGTTGCTCCATCTCCCCCTCGCATTTCCGCCGTCCTCCTCGAACCCTCTGACAGCATGGTCGACCATCGCGCTCAATCTTCCGAAATTCGTCCCCCAGTTCGCTTCGCTGGTGCACATCCAGTCGTCAAGCGAATTCGCTGACGACCATTACCCGGCGGAGAGAGGAGGGACGTCTAACCAGGTCCCCTTGCCTTCTGGGACGTACTCTCATCTCGCCTTCATAAAGATCTATGCGACCTGTCGCTTACGAAGGATCTGGTTGAGCGAATCCGCTCCTATCACCAGAATCCCTTGGGAATTCGAGCTCTACGGAGATTAAGTGTTACTTTTGACCTGCTTTTGCCTTGTTACTGGGATGTAACTTGCCCGCTTTCGCGGCGGAAGCCGTACTCAAAGGACGCAAATAATTGGAAATAGCGAGTGCTTCCCGTGATTTGGTCAGCTCGTTCTCTGAAAGACGGAGCGCCAACGCCGATCTGGCTATTGTAAACCGATCAAGCGGGACCACATGGGCGTTGCCGTTATTTTGAAACCAAGCCTTCGGTGTTCAAGCTTCCTACCGGAACTAAGCGCTGAAGGTGGTGAATGTGATGATACACAGCAACGTGTATGAGGTACGCCACATTCTGGTTGACGGCACTTTCTTGATGGCCATGGGTGTACGGGTACGATGCAAATGTTTATCGTTCCCGCTCGATCCATCGCACGAGACGCCACCGTCACGGAAACGCATCATGATCAAGTGAGACCTCTCGCTGGAATGAGTGCGATTCTCGTAAGGATTCAGCCCGGCTTGTCTCCGATGTTTGTGTTTCTGTCAAAAAAGCTTTGTCACTGGTCGGGAGCTTGGTGCGCTCGACTGCGGAATTCGTTCTCCCCTCCGCTTATCCGGATCACCAGGGGTGTGTACACTGCCGACGGAGCCAGGTTGCTCTGCTAGCCCCTTGGTGACTTCCTGACGTTCCGCCATTCGTTCTGGATACCACGGGCAATCTCAGATCAGCGCAGGAAGATTGTGTTTGGGATAGGGGGGTTGTGGACGACTGCCAAGATCACTCAGGATCAATGACCGACTCGGTCAGCGCGAACGTGCGGGTGGGGGGATCCGTTCAGAGGGAAAGACATGCCTGGCGAAACACGGGATCTCCGGTCAACCAAACTCTCGTAAGTACCCCGTGCAACGCATCCTTTCGGGGGAAGAACGAGCATTCTCATTTCCGGAAACGTGTGAGCACATACCAGGGACGCACTTGTGCTTACACACACGCCTCTGATTATCTCAAAGCAAGCCGTAGTGGCACGGTAAGGGAGTTTGATACTCGGATCACGTTCTCCCCTTCTAAGTTCTAACTACCCAGCGGAACGGAACGGATCACCGACGAGGTTCAGCGTTTATCCAGGACACTCTATAGCCAGTTCAGTCTATCATGTGCCCCCTGACACAGGAACGCCTCGGTGTGCCGGATTTCGAGGTCTACGGAGATGAAGTCCCGAGTTTGTATCTCTCCATCGCACGTTCGCACAACGTTACAGTATGTACCCATCCCGTTGCTAACAGAGTGGCGAGTACCTCCAAGTCCTCTTGAGATCAAACGATCGATGCGACCTCTCTCTGACGAACGGGGTCATTTCCGCGGTGGTGTTGTCAGAACTATGGAGGGGTTCCCGTGCTGTTTTCGGTCGACGTTTTTGGTGCTGCTAGGTCTTTTGGATTTTGGATGAAGATTCGCTGCGTGCGATACCACAAAAGCTTCATGTGGCCGACCACATGTGTGACAAACGTCGTATAGCGCTCCCTCTGGATGATGTCTCACTCGGTCTAGCTGCAGAGGCAGGGGAAGTCTGTCATGCAGATTGTATGAGCCCATCGTAATCGAATCGGAAGTTGGTCAATTCGGAGGTATGATTCCCAATAACAAGAATGGATGAGCGACGCACAAATATGATCAAGATGTCTGCATTTCCAGGGGCAGGGACAACGACAACGACAATCTAACTCAGCCCGGGACGACCGCCACCACCGTGACTCCCTTGCTGGTCGGACGAAGAGTCACGTATACGTTGGAGCCTCTCACGTCCGAGACACAGGTCGGCATCATATCAATTTTCTTTCGTAGATGGAATGAAATTACGAAGCTGCCTGCGTGATGGTGGCACGGAACGATGAAATGATGAGACACCTGTTCGCCCACACACGTTCGAATGGAAGACAGATGGACAAATCAAAGGTTTGAGACTAGTACGAATATTGTGAGATGGCATCACGGGCATCATATCCTAGGGAGAGATGCAGATGCCAGGGGTCCGAAGCGCTGATCATGAATGAAACGAACCGACTTTCCACGGCAACCTCCCTTGGATTTTTCTCAAGTGCCCCCCAGAGGCCGAGACCATCGACGGACGGGCTGACGAGAAGAAAGACGACGATTTGGTTGTCGTTGTAATCACAGCATTGTCGCTCAGATTGATTGGGGAGTGTGAAACGAACACGCGGATATTTGATCCTCAGTGCCCGAGCTGTGGTTGTACCGCAGGACTGGGAAATGAGAATGCCGTAAGGTGGAGTGAAGCAGGTCCAAACTTGAAGGATCAGCGCCGAGTCCCATATGGCATTGCAGTCATTACTCGAACACCCGTCCAAAACTCTCGCCGCCATGATCCCGGAGTTGCCGTCACTTGCGCGGAGTGAGATGTTGAATTATTTGGTCATGTCGCGGACATTGAAAGTAGGCGGTGTTGTTTTTTTTTCCATTATGACCTTGGTTTTTGTTCCAGGCGACCCTGTGGCGAATGGATGAAGACGTCGAAGACATCCTGTCCGATGCCACTTGATATCCTGGGGGGTGAGACGGTCGGGGACCCGGGGCACGTCCAGTATGGCCCCTTGAGACTCACGGTGGCTCCCAAGGTGAATTCAATCATTGATATGTTGGGCTCCACATCAACGCTACGATTCCCACTCGATCATCGTTTCTCTATTAGGAGGGAAAGGTGGGTCGTAATCCTCGATCAAGGGACACCACGTCGAACCACTGCTCTTTTTCAAAAGGCGAACACGTTGCTTGCGGATCACCTCTTTTCGCCTGCGCTAGTCCTTGCCGAACTTATTGAACGGGAGGTTCTCCCCGTTGCAGGTCGCAGGAGTAAGCTGTTTAGATAAATCTTGATCATGAGAGCGGCGTTTTTGTTTATATTGACCATGTTTTCAGTCGTAGAGCTTGGTGCAGGGTGTGCACTGCCCTCGCTACTCGCGGCGACCATGGTCCAGGCCCCATCCCTTGTCGTCGCGACCGATTATCCAGACGACGGCATTTTCGGTAATCTCAAAGCGAACGTCGACAGAAACAAAGCACATTACCGATCGTCTTGTCAAGTTCATTGCGTAGGGTACGAATGGGGAACGGACACGACCCTCCTCTTGTATGTGTGACACTGATTCATTGTACCATGATCATCGCTGTATATATTTTTTCCCCTTTATGTTCTCTTGATTTCACATTCTAGGCATCTTTCGCAGCGCATCGACAGCACGTTGCCAGGGTATGACATGGTCATCATGTCAGATTTATTGCACTTCGATTCGTCCCACGACGTGCTCGCGCTCGCTCTAGCATCGCTTCTCGCCAAGTCGTCCCAAGCCCGTGTGTACGTTGCTGCAGGAAATTATACTGCCCCGCACGTGTGCGACAACTTTCTAAACTTGGGTACCCATGCTGGCTTGGTATGGGAGGAAGAGACGAACGACAGAAGCGATGGACACCATGCTGAGACGTGGAGGGGTTCAATGATCGTCAGCGGGCTCGACATTGCACAGCTCAGTTCGCGAAAACGTATGTGCCGCTGGTGGATTGGTCGGTGGGGTGATGCAGTCTTGGCTTGATTCCATTATGAACATTCGATTCGACTGTTTTACTCACGATCGAAAGGGGGGGACTTGCGTCTTCTTCAACTTCCGTCCCACACGTAAAGGGCGTGTTCGATGAACCGTATGTTTGAGAAAATCGCATTCATGAACGCGCGGTCAACCACGCTCGCGATTCTATTGCGGCCTTGGCCCCCCTCAAGGAACGTTCGATGGAAAACATGAAAGCGTGGGATCGATCAAGGAAAAAATAGCAGACATGCCTCCCGTACATCACATCACCGTCCATAAATCATGCTCGATTTTCGTAATAGGGGAGCAGATCGCGCCCATGGAAATCACTGTATGATTACCGAACCACTGTCCACAAGACAAGCACGATGGACTAACCTTGAGCAAACGCGCAAAACGAATTCATTGAAGACCTGAGTGGGCAAAATGGAATCAAGGGTCCAGGCATGTGACATGGGTCTGGGTCGATATATTGGATGCCGATTTAGAGCGCCAGATACCTGGTATCGATGCATGGGGGACTCGTTGTATTGAAGTTCTGGGTATGTAAGAGAGACCTTGATCTGGCGGGCAGGACCAGCAATGTGTACGTTAGATTGAACGCGGCATGCAGCGTGTCTACGAGAAGAGTAGGTCTCGCTGTGCCATCAAACAAAGCCCTCGGCTGGCGTAGTATGCTTTTTTCGGTCATGGGGGGGAGGGCACGATGGGAACGGAAAGTGAACGAAGCGACCCGTCTCCTAAATGTACCTCACCGTCGACATGATTTTTCTTTTTTTTTTCTACCGGAATGCGTGCTTGTTGTCGCCTGAAGCTAGAATTTTTTGGATTGAAATTTCGTGAGGCGCTATGCATAGTATTCTTATCAAGAGGTTATCTTCCACGCGAGTTTAACGCAGCTTGGGGACATAACAGTACACAACAAGTTAAAAATAAAAGAGAGCTTCTATCCCGCAACGAGGACCCGGGAATTCCCATCGATGCCCTTCGTGCAAATGAGTGCGCACGCACGGAGAGGTTATCTAGGATTGAGGATGCGGCGACACACACGAACAACGCCTGTGAATCTCGAGGCCGGAAGTACTGCCTTGTGTGCACACACACACACACCCGGAGTTGGGCTTCCTGGTCTCCGTCCGATACGGTCCGTTAGCAGCTCTGTGGGAAGAAGAATGTGGTGTTGTAGAACGATGTAAATCCTATCAGAGCTTACTTGATAATGATAAGGAACTCCAACTCGACAGGCTTATCTTTGAGCCACTCGTGTCGTTAGAGCATATTCAGGGGTCCTGCATCGCCTGCGCTCGACGAAACATTCCGAACCGTTGGACCTTGTTTGATACGCTCCCACGTCCGGTCCAATCGCACGCCCACCTTTTCCGAATCCCGGGATCCCCCCCCCCTCCCCCCCACTCTCTACAATCGACTTTTCTTTTTCCTTTTCTCCCCCCCCTCTCTCGCGTTGCACCGCGAGGATGATTAGCAAGGAGGTTACGCCTCACGACTGGGTTTGTACGTACACCTGCCTTTCCTTGATAAACTTCGAATGCATACGTGCCTGCCGCATGCCGCATCTCCTTCGTCGTCCGTCCCGCACGCACGCACGCACGACGAGCGGGTTCCAACACACACACTCCGTCCGTCTCACTCGTCCCGAGATCTCAAAACCAAACACGCGGCGTACAAACATCCCCGGGGTGTTCCGCGAATACCTGCGCGAGATCCCCGCGCAATCGCTTATGGAAAAGTGAATAACGTTAACGTTATTTCAACGGAACGGTCAGGTCAGGGTTCCTCGTGTTCATTCCAATTTCCCCTCCCCCTCGGTTATCACACACCAAGATGCTTTCCATCGAAGAGGAGGAGCGATCTCGAGCAAGCGGCGCAAGTAACATGAGCGGTATCGGGTAACTGTTTTTTCCTTCATTTGTCGTGGCGTCATACGAGTTCGTCGCAGTGAATAACAATGTTGTGTAAGTGTGCGAGGGTGGCGCTCGGTTGATGCTGACAAGACTGTTGACCGAGACGCGATCTGCCGCGGTGGACAAGGGTGGTGTCATTTTTCCCGCCAGAAAACTATCGTTGACGACGATCGTCGCTCGCCTAATGGACCGCGCGTACAGGAGCACTTGACCAAGTTTACCGAAATTTAAATCTGAGATGCATCTTTTTTGGGTCGTCCGCGGATCAGGCCAACGTACAAGGGTACATTGTGCTAGATATGATCGCACCATCAAGCGTTGGTCGGCTTTCTGGTGAATTTGCGACAAAACGAGATAATCAGGGTTGTGACCCCCCGCAGATATGAAATATGTCCATACCACCGGCCTATTAACTGACGCGTTAACTCATGATATGTGGCCATGATACCCCACTCATCGTGACGCCAAAAGTGCACCGAACTGATCCCATCGGAGGTGCTGGAGTACGTGTTCCGGGACAGCTTTATTACTCCCGCGGCGTGTCTGGAGTTCGCAAAGAATGTTGCGGTTTAGTGTACGATTGGGCGACTTCTGGCCACCGATGAGGCTGTCAATCTGAGGAAATTCCTGTGACATACCAGGCGGGGAGATAAGGTCGTGATCCGTTGAGATTCTGCATTTGTTGCAATTAGCACCGGGATTTCCTTGAGAGGGGAATGAAGGAACGAGACGGACGGACAGGTAACGCAGAGGAGATGTGAGGCCTCGGGGACGACATCGACCCAATCTACAGAGAGAGGAAGAGATGGCAATCTGGCTGTCCCGTCTTATGACGACGCGAACTTTATCGCGCGCATGGAGCTGTGGCGAAAAGGGGGTGGAGGAAGATGAGATTGGGGCTACCTGTCGCCAAGGTCTGGCAAGTTGCGAGGGGTTCGATGAGGGATTTTGTCCGTTGTGCTTACTTTTCGAGTGGGGGAGGGTGCGAGGCTCTGTCAAAGGACAGGCTCTCATCGACTGCCAGGACGACGTGCGTGATCTTGAGCAGATCTACCTGGAGGTCCGCGGAAGATTCACGCCTGCGACGCGTTGCACATGGATATCTTGCGATGTGGACGGAGTCGGAGTAGTCGGGCTGATCAGCGCGGACTTGATCTGGGGCGGTGGGATGTGGCGAAATGTACATAACTCCGCTGTTTTATTGCTGTTGCGTGATATAGTATGTGGACGAACAGACGGGTGCGTGTCAGGACTGTGATTGAGTGCCCGATGGATTGCGGGTGGTGGATGCAGTTGCCAGCGCGAGTGGCACTGGCATGTGGAGGTGGGGCAGAATCAGAGAAGATCTGAACAGGGGGGATGCGGAAAGCGAATCTGAGGGACCACATGGGTGGGAGGCACGTACCGAGGATGAGCGACAAAGCAGCGACGGACGATGAGAGCCGGTGTATCGGAAGAAGAGGTCGGCCGAGTGAAATGCGCGATTCTAAACGTGGTTTGTGAGCGCGCTTCGGCGGATCATAATCGATACGGTGTACCGAAGCGGGAGGAGAAGGACGAGCAGCGATGATGAGTGCGGTATGCGCTCTGCCGCACTGGAGAGGTCTGTGGCGAGTTCGAAGAAGCAGAGTGCGAACGTTTGTCTGGATCCGAAGATCTGGGACAGGGAGATGAGGACGACACATGGCAAGATCTGACATTACATTCAAGGTCTGACGAGGCTAACGAGGCACGGCAGACTGTGAGGTGATCGTTTTATCTGACGGGCGACGAAGCAGGAGAGAAGCTGGGGCGCGACGTCGGAAAAGCGGTCCACGAATACGAGGCGGGGGGGGGGGTCCGTCGGCGAGTGCGGGGGATGTCGCCGGAGGAGTGCCGGTGCAGGGGCGAGGCGCGGGCTGAAGAAAGGCGACACGAGCACACTCACCGGGAGGATGAGAGACCGTTGGGCGAGTTTCCCGGAAAGGCAGGTCGTCCGGCACGATGGTGAATCGTTTGAAGAAGCACGGTACATAAAAGGAAATAAAAGAAGCAACGCATTGCGTCAGGGAGGGAGGTCGAAAGAGAGAGTGGAGCGGAGGTATTTGGGGGTCACGCTACGTCCACGAAAGACTGGGTCAATTTTATTTTTCTCCGAGCGGATATAATATAATTTAAATTTACAGGGTTTATTTATGTATGGCCGGGGGTGCCTTTGCAGATTGGGTTCTGAGATCCAGCGCGTCTCTGCCCTCCCTCCCTCCCCCCCCTTGCTTGGGCGACGTCCCCGAATGGCTCAATCAATTTCATCTCGATCCTCTTTATAACGTCCTCCCCGTCCTGTGCTCTCTCCGTCCCCGCCCACCCTCCTCCTCCTCCTCCTCCTCCTCCTCGCCCTCTCGCTCTCCCGATCACCATTGATGTCTCTGGATCACTTCCCCATGTTCGCCGAGCGTCGCTTCCAACCCAGCGAGAGGTCCTCCTACCCCGCCCACGATCACCTCGTTCCCTCCGCCTCCTCGTGGTCTTACTCTTCCAGGGCCTCACCCGACACCCACACCGCATTCCCGCAGCACATCCCGTCTTCCTGGAACACCCCTCAGTACTCCGCCTGGTCGACCCCTTCCGTAACCTACCCGTCCCCACCCCCTGCCTCTCCTCCGCCGTACGTCGCTATAAATCCAGGTTACCGTCACTCAGCCTTTGCCCTCTTCCATCACACCGATTACCCTCCATCCACCTCCCGGCCAATCGTCCCTTCCATCCACCCCTCCCTTGCTGCCTCTTTATCGCCAACAGCATCCTCCGCCCGTACACCTCAAAATAGCTTATCCTCCATCGCTCACAACCCCAAGTACGACTCTCATCCTTGGGGCGATGGGCTCTACACTATCGATGATCCGGAAACCGCATCAAACTCCGAACGGCCTGCAAGCAGTGTGGCTACATCCCCTTCAGCACGCGCCTCTTCCATCGCTTCTTCTGTCAGCATCCCCCCAGTCAAACTAGAGCCCGAGGACTCTGTTGCCGCAGATTGCTTCGTCATGGAGTTCTCTGCACCAACCCCTGCTGCCCAGGCCAGCACCTCTCTCGCTCCCCCGACAGAAGTCCCCCTCCGCGCCACACAGGCCAGCAAGGCCATGCGCAAGATGATGGGTGTCTTCCGTCTCAATCCCTTCTCGATGCACGAAAGCACTGGTCAGCCTACCACAACTTGGACCGGCGAGGAAGCTGGTCCGCTCGAGGAGGAGCCACAAATGTTTGAATTCCAGCTCGACTTGCCAGGCTACGACCGCGCTCCCAGCGATCCCCTCCAACCCCAGCCTGCTTCCCCAAACAAGGCCGACGGCAATCTCGACGACGCCGCCACCTGGCCGGAATGTAATGAACCGCCCTTGCATTACTCGACCTCCTCGCATGCCGGCTGGCTCGGAAATGACTCCCCGGCGTCTTATACCCTACCCTCGCTACGACCCTATAGCCCGCATCTGCCACTCCACTCGCCGTCGTCGTCTTCTGTCTCGCCTCGCGGAACTCCTTTAGATATTGCTTCGTCAGACGTAAGCTCGTTCTCGAACCTTCGATGACATCCCATTGACCACTTTGCAACAGTACGCGTCCTCGTATACGCTGCCCCTGCCAAGTAGCTGCGCTACTTCTATCGACAACCTTCCCTCCATCTCAACCATGGCTCGACGGTGGTCAAATACGACGAATCTCCAACACCCCTTCATGATATAGACAGACTTGCAGCACTCCCCGTGACCCTCGTCACGCCAGATAGTTGTCAGAAGAATTCTCGCCAAAGCCAACATACAGTGTATTATTATACCGCCGTTTCTGTTGTCACGTTATTCCTATACCTCGCAGGACACTCCACGTCTTTAGAGGCACTGTGCGATTCCTTGTCTTGATGTCTTGTTCTGCTCTTCTTGGCTATCCTTTCAATCATGGACAACTGCCGCATCCAATATTGCTTGCTCAACGGGTTGGAACGCATGTAGTATAAAGCAAATCATACATACATACATACATACATTACATACGCATCATGTTATATCTTGCATACGCATCACGCCGTCCCCTATCGTTTATCAGTTGCCCATCATCGCCGCCGCTTGACACCCTCAGCCACTCCCCTTCCATGACACTGGCCACGTCATGGGCCCGGATTTCATTTCGCATCGCTTCGGACGTGTTTTTTTCCAGTCTTCCAGGGGATGTGCGAATGATCCATTATTACCTGGGTGAGATAACGTCAGCCAAACGCTTAAAGCCAGGTCAATTGGGCTTGCAATCGATTGCACCCTTGATAGGATCCACGCTTTTTCTGGTCGGTTCGATGACCTGTCACGTTGTCAACCTGCACGAAACAAGGCATAGTATAGAGCCGTCAAACGTTCCGCGTCGACGGGACGGTACATCACACGCCAAAAGAAAAGAAAAGAAGAGAGAGATAAAAAAAAGCTAGATGGCAAACGAAGACCGAAGCGCCTAGACGATCGAGTAGGATCCGAACATCGTCCGGATTCGCCCCCGTATCCCAGACCCTCAGGTCCCGCTCAAGATCTTCGGGGGTGGACGGTTCTGTACGTCCAGATGGCGCGAACGATGTACTAGGGGGTCCTTCAATCATTATTGATCCAGAACGCGGCGTTATGGCATGCCATCATAATTTCTTCCGCTGGCATCGCGACGTCGTTGTGGATGGGTTACTACACGAGCTGCACCACGACGGGGGCTGAAAAACACTGGGCGCGACTGATGAAGCACTATTCTTTCTTGTCCGTCGTTGCCGATCCACGATGGACAGGGTCGGCATGACCGCTCGAGGGGAAAAGAAAAGAAAAGGAAAGAAAAAAACAGGGGGGGTACACCATTGATAGGGGGTTGCACAGGTACGGGTTCGAGACCCTCGGCGAGGCGTCGATGCGGCTCGCGTTTGTACGTGTCAACGTCAACGATCTTCACATCGTTTGTATGTTGGACGTGAATCGATGTATAGTTAACCCCCCTCTCCCCACCCCTGCGCCGACTCGGACGGCAGGCTTGGCAAGGTTGACAAGGTTCAAACGTTCAGTTATCGCCGTCCGTCGGATTCAAGAACGACGTGGGAGGATGCAAGCCTGAGATGGCGGCGAGTCACGCCGGGTATCAATCGACCCATCGCCCGAGGAGGGAGGGGAGGGCGCTGCCGGTACCAGTTGCGATGGAGAAGACTATCTCCAATATTCTGGGTCGGAGCGTTCGTAAAACTGTATACAATCGTGTAACCCGCAAAATGGATTATGGAACCATGTGCACATCCGTTGACTCATTATGTTCCTTTTGCGACGCGATTATTACATGTGCCGCATCAGCTGATTTCGGGTTCGGGACGAAACCTCGCCGACAGGTGCCAGTGGTGTGGGGCGTATTCGAAGCAGGAAAACTAGTTGGGGTGGCGAAGTCTATCCTTGAAAACCATCATGTTGCATGCTGCGCTGTCCCTCGACGGACGTTTATTCGATCCTGCGCGCGACCCCCTTTTCTTTTTTTTTTTTTGACGCACAAGCAAGGAACGCTCTTCAGGAATCCACATTGGTCTGTAAAATTTAAGACCCCTTTGATCATGTCCCATCTGTCATCCATGCACCGCAAGGAAATAGACTCATATCGCCGCCCCGACGGCGCGGCGCAAAGTTGTACACCCTCGTTATAGAATACGTGGCCAATGACAGCATCGTGCATTGTTCAAGACGTATGATGGCGTAGTCGGATCATCCGGAAATATCATGTTTGCTTATTTATGGGCCTGATTGCGGCGGCCGAAAAGCAATTTGATGGCTTGTCCACGAGGATGTCGTCACAGACGAAGTCCGCGCTTTTGTTCTACGATGGGGTTTCATGGTTCTGTCGATTGACGTGGCGTGCATTGCAAGCCCGTTGGACGTGTTATTGTGTGAGCGGTGTAGTGGTTCAGAATGATGCCCGTACACGCCAGCATGGATACCATCACGGTGACACCTTTCACTCGCAGGGCGTACGTCCCCATCGTCACGAGCCGCAGAGGGGATGATATCCATCATACTATGACGGCAGGATCCACCCCAAAGCGGGCAAGCTCTGTTTAACCGCACTTCTGAAGGAGATCGCCGCGCTTGGATGATAGATAAGACTTGTGTGGGCGCTGCTTTCGCTCCGGGTCCGGGACGAACGCTGCGGGATGTACCGAACGGATGGACAAAGGAAGAGAGATGGGTGGCATGTGTGTACGTTGGACGTTGCGGGCGTGGGGAGATTATCTTAGCGTGGGTTCGACCTTGCTAATCAGTCACAAAAGGATCGTTGGGTTTGATGATTGGCCTTGCGGCGCCGCTGTGTCCCAATGGGACGGGCGTATCTGGATCTGTATATCTTGGCGGGTGGCTGGACCATCTGGGCCACGTTACTTCATTTCTGGTCTTCATAGAGGCATGACGCCAAGATGTCAGAGTTTATCGGGTTGCGCCACCAGGCAATCTGCGCCGACCAGAGGGCGCTGTCTCTTTCTCCGCTTTGCGACAACGTTCGGGATTCTTCGGTGTGAGGTTCTTCTCCTCGGCCGAGTAAAAAGAAGAAATGGGAGTTTTGTCGGGGGCGAATTTTGTGCGGGCTTGACGGATTCTCATATCTTGGATACCGAACTTTTGATTTATTATAAAGATAGTTTGATCAACATGTGGCCACGATGCCATGGCCGCTCTGGACCTACTTGGTCTAGACACGAAGGAAACGGAATGGGGAAGTTGAGTAGGTCCCCGTTGCTAGTCATCCCCCGTTGGAAGGCGATAGGGTGTCTGATCAAACGAAAAGATAGAGTGAGAACGTCGCCTGTCAGGGGTGACAAGTGCACGCACCCAGCACTGGATATGTATTCGGCAGCGCGTTGAAGACATGATTGGCTGGAGTCGATAGACACCGAGCAGCGGTAAACTCTATCAGCGATCAGTGCGGGAGCGAGAGAGAGCTTGTCGGCAAAGCCTGAATCACGAGGTGAGCGACTGACGGGCCTCAAGGCTAATGGAGACGTAATGAAGACATACAGAGAGGACTCGTTTTGCTGGAGGTTGCATGATCTTCCTGGTGATACCCACGGAGATGGGAAGCATCTCCGCTTGAGCGGCTGTAGTGGATTCGGCGGATAGCCGGAACTGGCGATGAGCCACGTCGAAACCTATCACCTACTTCAAGGGTTGACATGCAGGCGTGGCGACCAGGTATAAATTATGCCTTGGTCGCGAACGTTACTCGAGCCGAAACGAGTGCTGTCGAAAGTACATGGGAGGACGAAGCGGTTGGAGCGGACTTTTTTCAAGGCAAGAAAAAAAAAAAACTCGAGAATCACTTGGACCATGATTCGAGGCGTGGCTACTCGGCCTGTTAGGACCTCCGAGCGACATTGATGTTCTTCCGTGGGTCCCTCAACTTCAAACCGATGGCGACTCTGTGCGTTTTTGCTCCAAGGAATGGACCGGACTACCGACCGTCATCGCCTGAACGGCGAAAGGTGAAACCAGGGACCGTCTGCCCTGATAGGCTGTGGTTTGAAGTCCGAAGCGGATGTCCGAGCCGTATCGCATGCAACGCACGTCCACGTTGACCGTCTCCGGGTTGGGAATCGCGCTGCCTGGACCGTGTGGGGTGCAGGGATTGACTTGTAGAGCGGCGAGGAGGGTTATGTGAGGAGGAGGTGCGATGGGTTGGGTGTGCGGTTCCGCGGACCGACTGCCGGCATTGTTACTAAAAAGGCAAGGCGACCCACGCGACTGCCACGAGAGCCGAGAAGTGTCAAGCAAACCACGCGAGCGTCGAGATCGTCCACGCACTAACAGAGCGAGTCCATACCCGTCCCCTCCATCCTCTCTCTTCATCCCATACACCGGATATCTCCCCCCTCGACAGATCCGTTTCGATGCTCGATAACGAGGAATACGCCCACGGCAGACGAAGAAGCGTCGACGTCGGCGGTTTAGCGCTCGCGCTCGAAAACCAGGGTTTGGGACATGGCTGGGGTGGTTGGGACCAGGTACGGCAGGGGGAGACCCGGTGCGCTCGTTTCTTGAATCACGCTTTGCCTTTTCTAATCCACCACCCCAGCTACGCAGAACTGCTCTACGACATGTATGCACAGACACAGACAACCGTCATCCATCACGATACGGATCCGTACGTCTGCCATCTACCACCCGCTTTTCTCACCCCCCCCCCCTCCCTCATCGTATCTTCTAGATTTCCGATTGAGATCCCTCCAGAAACTCGCACGCGCCTAATCCTTGAGCTTGATAGCTGGCACTTTGAACCGCACAAGCTGCCCGACGAAGAGGTCCTATTCTGTGCGCAGATTCTGTTTGAGACTCTGTTTCAGATGGAAAACATGCAAAACGACACGGGGGTATCTCTCAGTCAGTGTGCCATGCGTCCTGTTACGTCTCATGCGCCACCTCATGCATTGATGACACAGATGATATATCGATCTTCCTGAAGCATCTTCGACGTCTGTACTGCGGACGGAATTCTTATCACAATTTTCAACACGCTTTGGATGTCCTGCAGGCATGTCAGGCTTTCCTGTGTGCTGCAGGCGCCGTGCCTCCGACTTCCATCCTCTGCCGCGATGGTCGCCCATGGCGGCCAGAGAAGAGAGAAGGCCACCTCGTGTCCAGCCTCGGAAACATGGATATCTTTACCCTTTATATCGCGGCCATCGGCCACGATGTCGGTCATCCTGGCTTCACAAACATGTTTATGGTCAGTCTATCGTGTGACCGAAACGCATGCGCGCCAATCCGTCATTGACGCTCAACCCCTAGAAAAATGCAGATGCACCTCTATCGGCTGTGTTTGACGGAAAATCAGCTCTGGAGCACATGCATTATGCGATCCTCATCCAAGTCATGCGTCATCATGGTCTGGGCAGTCTGCTCGATCGACCGAATGGTGGACAGGTATTCCGAAAAACGCTTGCCGGCATCGTTCTCGCAACCGATATGAGTGTTCACTTTGAATTCATGAAGAATTTTGGGATCCTCTTGGCCGGCAAGGACTACCCTCTGAGCCACCGCAAGCTGCTGTTGTGTCAAGCACTCATCAAGTGCGCCGATATCAGCAATCCCGTAGGTTCTCGCGATATCATCGCGAAGCGTTTCACTCACCCGTCTGCCAGAGCCGACCACCGGGAGTATCTCATTATTGGGCGAATGCGCTGATGGCGGAATGGAACTGTCAAGCATCACTAGAAAGGCTGTGGCAGCTGCCACCCTCAGTACAGCCCTCGGAGACACCCCTGGCTCAAGTCCGAGGGCAAATCTTCTTCGTTAGCACGTTTGCGAAACCTCTGCTTGATATCACTGCGAAAGGCATCCCCGGTGAGAAATCAGCACTTCATCGTCCGTCACGTCCTGACGCTCACCGCATGTTCCTAAGAGATGCAACAGTTCGCCGATCAATGTACCTCGAATCTCGCCATGTGGGAGACCCGATGTCTCGAGTTGACGTCTACGAAAGAAGTGTCGCCCCCATACCCAAAGACGGTCGCACCTGCCCGATCGCCGACGGACTTTCTCACATCGTTCCCTCTCACATTACCCACGTTCGTCTTGAGCTATCAGGACGACCAACATCCCACCGGGGAATGGCGCACGTACTCACCTTCCTCACCCTCCTCTTCCTCATCCTCCGAAGCGATCCCCGACAATCTACTCGGGGACCCATCTTCCCCACCAATATCGCCCTCCCCATCCATCGGCTCGGCTTCGTTCGTCCTCGCCCCTCGATCATCCGCGTCCAGTATTTGCACGAGTTCCACCATTACCAATACCGCCACTAGCGAAGCCGCCGCCGCGATGCGAGCTGCATACGAAGTTGGCGTACGCAAAAAACGGAGTTTTTACAGCCGGTATTCGTGGACGGCCGACCTGAGTCCGGTATCCTCCATGATGAACCTTCACGCCGCCACGCTTCCAAAGGCGATCGTGAGCCATGCTACGCACGTTGGTACCCCCAACTCTCCCTACGTTGCCACCGTCGGTGTCGTCGTGGCTGCTTCTTCGACCGGGGAGGAACCGCCTTGTGCTGTTGGCTCGGTTCAATGACAATGTCATCTCAGGATGTGTGCATTGGATGTTGGATGGGGATGGGGATGAATTGTGCACATGTCTAAACGTCGGCGCGCGTTCACGTCGATCGGAAATGATTTGGGCTCCTTTTCGTTTTTTGTGAGGTTCTAATTTAAACCCTAGGCATTTCTTTTCCCGTTCGTTCGGATCGAGTTCGTGGCATCGACCATTCGGTTTTCTCCTCTGTTGTTTTGGATATGTAGCAAGCTTTGCGTCTTTTTTCTCTTTTTTAACCTTGCTCTATCTCACGCCAATGTATCATTCTCACCACTTTATGACGACGTATTATTAGCACGACCAGGCTCGTTGACCCATGCGTAATAACGAAGCAAGTGGACAGTCGGAGACGTCAAGTAGCTTTCTGCTCGACTCTTTCCAGAAACTGGAGGAGCGCCGCGATCACTTGATCGGGCGTCTCCTGTTGTACCCAATGCCCAGCCCCCTCGATCAGCACGACATCATCGCTCTGGATCTCAAAGAAGCGTCTCATCTTCTCCACAGCACCAGGCGTCTGGTATACCCCCCAATCGCGCGCCCCAGAAACGAACGCGGCAGGGATACGCACTCTCCGCTCCGAGAGCGCGATAAGCTCCTCCACCCGCTCCGCTGGCGGCGGCGAGAGCATCGATCGGTAATAATTGAGTCCGCCCTGGAAGCCCGTGCGAGCATACTCGGACGTATAGACTTTTCCCGCCTCGGTATCGTCCGAGGGCCACGTAAAGTGTGGATGCTGGCTGGCATGTCGATCGATGAGCTGTCGCATGTTATCGTGTGCTGGCATGACGTAGTACTCTGGGAGCGTGGCTAGATCGCGTGCGATCGTGTCGATCATTGGAGATGGATTCGATGCAGAGGGGAGCGGATGTGTCGTGTTGCCCTTCCACGCACCGCTCTTGATGTGATAGTACCCGCCGAGAAAGTGGTAGAGGTCTTCCTGGTGTTCTCCGAGCATGTCTCTGTTGGCATCGCGGGTCGAAAAGTAGGTAGTGTAGTGCTTCCTGGGTGGAGTGAGGGCTGCGAGGGCCGTGGAAACAGCCTGGACGAGCGTTGTGAGGGGGTTGTCCTTGGTTCCCGCGACATCGGCTGGGTCGTCACGATTGGGGAGATGGAGGTGTTGTGGTCGTTCCACTCCTGCGAAAGGAGCGCTCATGAAGACGACGGAGCGAAAGAGGTCTGGGCGAGCGGTGACACAGTGGCCAGCGATGGGGGATCCGAAATCGTGGCCAACGAGCATGGCGACGGAGTGATGCCCGAGGGCTGTGACGAGGGAACAGATGTCCTCTACGATGTTGAGGACGTGGAAGGGTGCGATTGGGTCGTCGTACTGGATCTGTTTGGGTGTCTCGTCGTGCTGTGCGACGGTGCGTCCGTACCCTCGCAGGTCGGGTGCAACGACATGATAGCCTCCATGGGCTGCAGAAAGGGGGCCAAGGATCTTACGCCACGAATACGCAAGCTCTGGAAAGCCGTGCAGCAGCAGGATCAAGGGAAGTGACACGGGTTCGCTTGCTGAAGTGGGACAGGCTTCGATTAGGTGTGTTCGTAAACCGTGCCTTTCGGCAAGGGTTACGATACGCGAACGCAGTCCGTATCTCGGCTGGAGCTGATTCTGGTCCTGAAGATGGTGTAGGTCCATGATTGCGCCTGGCAGAGTGGATGGTGGTCGTGGATATGGGTGCAATGGGTGGGGTCGGAGCCGGACTAGCGCCGGGATAAACTTGGACCTTGGGGGAAACGACCGGTGTTTGTAGGCGGTCGTTTGAAACGGATAGCAACCTGATCTTGGGTGAGTGATCAAAGTACGTACAAGCGCAGGCAGTTCTGGGCTGGCTTGTGAGTTTCTAAGAAAGCGGCGAACGCCCCGCTGATGTCTCGAGGTGAGCCACTCGGTGTCCAGACGACGGGGGCGATCAGCGAGGCAATCAAATTTACCGGATCAGGAAATCCACGCATCATTGTGCGGGCGCAGCTTTGGCCTTATTTGGCTGACCCTCAACCCAGAAATAGACTACTTAAACTCTCCGTCGCATCCCTCGCTCTTCTCCCATCTCCATCCCCACCGTCGACGACCGCTGCACGCCCCACTCAATACAAACGTACGTCCCCCTCCCCGCCCGCGCTGTCACTCCAACCCGCTCATCTTCCCCGACTCCTAGACCCTCGCAATGTGTGGCATCTTTGGTTACTGCAACTACTTGAAGGACAAGGTGAGCCCTCCTTCACGTCTCATCACGCGCAGCCTTCTCGCTATACACATCTATCATCTGCCCGCGCATATATGTTCGTTGTGAACTCACGTTGCGCTCCCGAATTACCATATATGGTAGTCATGATCTCGCTCCGGTATCTGATTGCGACTATCGCCAGGACCGCAAGGAACTCATCGAGATCCTTTGCAACGGGCTTGCTCGCCAAGAATATCGTGGTTACGACTCGGCTGGCATTGGCATCGATGGGGACAAGGCACGCCAAGTCGTCTATTTCAAGGAGGTCGGCAAGGTGGCTGGGTTGCGCAAGCGCATCGCCGAGTCAGACATCGATACTACCAAGATCTTCACCTCCCAGGTCTCCATCGCCCACACACGTTGGGCCACCCACGGACCCCCCTCAACGATCAACTGTCACCCTATCCGCGCCGGATCGAGCGACGAGTTCATCATCGTCCACAACGGTATCGTTACCAACGCCACTGCCCTCAAACAGGTTCTGCAGAGACGCGGTTACAAGTTCGAATCAGACACTGATACCGAGGCCGTCGCCATCCTCACCAAATACGTTTGGGACTCGCAGCCCGACAAGCGCATCACGTTCACTGCGTTGGTCAAGGCTGTCTTGAAGGAGCTGGAGGGTTCGTTCGCCTTCGTCTTCAAGTCCGTCCACTTCCCCAACGAAATTGTCACCGCTCGCCGCGGTTCGCCGCTGCTCATTGGTGTCAAGACCGACAAGAAACTCAAGGTCGATTTCGTGGATGTCGAGTTTGCCGGTGCCGATGCCGATACCAAGGCGGTCGAGAGCCGTAAGCATTGCTGTCGATCTCTGCGTTTTCGTCGATACTCACTGGTGCTACAGTCGAGCCACCTACCTCTCCCACCTCTCGTCTCGCACCGCCTTCTTTAGGCCCCAAGATCTCTCGCAGGCAATCCCGTAACTTCATTTCTGAGGATGGTACACCACAACCCATCGAATTCTTCATCGCTTCCGATGCAGCTGCCATTGTCGAGCACACCAAGCGTGTACTCTATCTTGAGGATGATGACATTGCGCACATTGCTGATGGTCAACTTCATATCCACCGCCTCCGCCGTAACGACGGCCAGGTCGATACCCCCGCAACACGTAGCATCGAGACTCTAGAGATAGAAATCGCAGCGATCATGAAGGGCAAGTTCGATCACTTTATGCAGAAAGAGATTTACGAGCAACCGGAGTCCGTCGTGAACACCATGCGTGGACGTGTCAACTTCGACGATTACAAGGTCACGCTCGGCGGTCTTCGCTCATACCTCCACATTATTCGTCGTGGCCGCCGCATCGTGTTTTGTGCTTGTGGTACAAGTTATCACTCTGCTTTGGCGACGCGCGCTATCTTTGAGGAATTGACAGAGATTCCTGTCAGCGTCGAACTTGCCTCTGACTTCCTGGATCGCAAGACCCCAATCTTCCGCGACGACGTCTGTGTCTTTGTCAGCCAGAGTGGAGAGACAGCCGACACTATTCTTGCCTTGAAGTACTGCCTTGAGCGTGGGGCTCTCTGTGTTGGTGTCGTCAACACCGTCGGTTCCACTATTTCTCGTGAAACGCACTGCGGTGTCCACATTAACGCTGGTCCCGAAGTTGGTGTTGCGTCAACGAAGGTGCGATGCGTGCTCTCCAGTTCACTTTTTCAAGTCTGACCTAGTTCACAGGCATACACCTCCCAGTACATTGCGTTGATGCTCATGGCACTGCAGTTGTCCGAGGACCGTATCTCTTTCACACCACGCCGCAATGCCATCATCGATGGCCTCCGAGAACTCCCAGGGCAGATCAAGACGGTCCTTGCCCTCGACAGTAGCCTTCGAGAACTCGCAACTGGCGTACTTGCCAACTCCCGAAGTCTATTGCTCATGGGGAGAGGATACCAGTAAGTAGGCGTTTGACCATCGCCATGAGTCATGCTCACAAATTATGTAGGCACGCCACTTGCTTGGAGGGTGCCTTGAAGATCAAAGAAATCAGCTACATGCACTCGGAGGGCATCCTCGCGGGTGAACTGAAGCACGGTCCACTGGCCCTGATTGATGAAAACATGCCTGTGATCATTATCATGACGCAGGATTCGCTGTACCCCAAGGTTCAATCCGCCTTTGCACAGATCACCGCTCGCAAAGCCCATCCCATTGTTGTCTGCAACGACGGTGATGATGGCATCAAGCAGGGTGTCAAGACCATCCGTGTACCCAAGACTGTCGATGTTCTGCAAGGGCTCTTGAACATCATTCCTTTGCAGGTTCTCAGTTACCACTTGGCTATCAAGAATGGCTTTGATGTCGACTTCCCGAGGAACTTGTGAGTATAAGCAAAGCTTGTTCCATTGATCGTTTGCTCATTGTCGTTCTCAGGGCCAAGTCTGTCACCACAGAGTAAATCTGAGGTAGCCACCGGTTTCGTTGCCTTTGTGTAGAACAAGGACAAGGATGACTTGGAAATTTATGTACTCGCACGCTTCACGGACACGTTTCTCGATGACGGACGATTCGCATTTTAAAATTCAATGGACGATCTCAAACTTTTACTTCTAGCTCGAAGAAAGAAAAAAATAGCTCGCTTCCCTTCCTCGCTCGCAGTTCTCCCGCCTGTATTCTTCACACCTTAGGTGTCACGAGTGCGGCTCTACCCAGGTGTCCTGATGATCATGCAGACCATTTAATAACGTGATGCTCGTATGACCGGATGAAAGGCCAAAATGATTCAAACCAGTGTCTTGTGTATGCACCAATGCTGACATAGGGATGTTCTACAGCAATGAAATCGTTGCCCCTAAAGCTCACACACTGACGATAATGTCGACGAAACGCAAACAGGGCATATAATGTACATCGAGACGCCACCTCCACCGCACGAGCTATCCAAAGGCAAGCCCAACTCCGAATCCGACGTTGCTCTCTCGATCGGGTGAATAGGACAAAGAGGAAGAGTAGGGAGCACGCCGGCTAGCCCGAAAAGAAGAGAGTGAGAGTAGGTCTCCCATTCCTTGGTTGCGGCTTCGTGGTAGGGCGATCGACAAGACTCGAGCTCTTTCCCGGTTCGACGAGCTCAAGGGATGGCGATCGGTGGGCCGTATCATCGGACGGACGAAAGTGGGCGGTGGGAGAGACCAAGGAAGTATGTTGTGTCCCACTCAAGTAGGGGTTTGACGTTTCGACTTCGCCATGTGCTAGCTCGCACACAAGTCCGTCGGGTCCAACGGCATGGTGCATCAACATCGTCAAGGGACAACGCGAGCGGGGAATCGAATTACTCGAGGACGCGAAAGCCCGCTGCGTTGGGACTTGCCTCCCCCCGTCATCGGACTGCAAAAGGTAAGCTGGGTGCAGACAATTGGTCATATTGGGTAGTGCGAGAACATCGCTTGTCCAGAGCTGGTGTGTCATCACCGAAGCGGAAAGAACCCGGGCAACTTGAACGAACGCTCGATCAGACAATCCAGGGAGGGGCACGTAAAAAGGCTGAGCCCGAGGAGACCGAAGAGGGATATCTCAGATGGGTCTGAGTGAAAAACGTTGCAGTCAAGTAGAAACCTTGGTGAAAATAATCCACAGATTGGCACTGAAAACACTAGGATTGAGCTAGTCGGGTGTTCGACGGGCAATAGTAATTCGAAGAATCAAAAACGTACTGTACTGTTCTCCTTAGACTCATGGACACCTGATGAACAATGACCATCAAAAGTTGTATGGACATCTCGAGAAGTGCGCCGCATAAAGAGAAACTACCCACTTTATTTTCTCTCCCTTATCCCCCCAGCTTTTACCTTTCCTTCATTCACCTTCGCCCTCTCTCTTGCGGCCTGGTCTCTCAAGAGCTCCCCTTCCTGCCTCCACTCTCTCTTTTCGAATGCATCATACTCTTCCTTTGCATCCATCCATCGTTCTTGGACATCCGCCACGTTTCCTGCCATCGGCCCTGCGGCTGTTGTGAACAACGAGTGTAGATTTGGCCGAGCAGACCCAGGTTCAGAACTCGAATCGATAGTGCCTTCTGGTGCAGGGGCATCTTTGGGAGGGACAAAGATGTAGCCTGTCGCGCGGTCGATGACGTGGGAGAGGTGCAGCATCGAATTCTTGTCCTTTTGCGTACATGAATGGGCCGGTCCGTGCAACAAGAAAGACGCATCATTTGACAGCGGCTCACCTCGACAGCAAGAGTTTCAAACCCGACAAGGTTGTAATCTTCGATCACAGATACCAATGCCATGTTCAGGGCCGTGAAACGTGGCGAGGTCGTATTCAAGGCGTTTTCTAGATAGGATAGATCCTGCACCTCGGTGTAGAAATCGAGATTAAAGTCTGGGTGCTCGTTAGGGCGGGCGTTCACGACCGCTGTGTTATGAAAAAAAAAACGCGTACCGAGATCACCATACTGAGATAGGATGTCGATTTTGGAGAGCACGTTGATATGTGGCAACTCGAGCTGGAGCATCGTTCGAAGGGAGAGCAGGAGGACGGACACGTACTTAGCGGGGTCGGTGACGTAGTGGGCATCACACAAATGAACGGCTGCCAGCTAGCCAACGGAATCGCACCTGCGTGAAGCACTGACCTCCAACAGACAAACGTGATCACGCACCCGGAATCCGACCTTGGACAGTCTCTGGATGATACGTTTGAGAGAGACATGGATCGTTCCCAGCTCGACCTGTCCGGGGATATCGAACAGGACATACGCGTCCGGCCCCAGTTCCGCCAACCTTGGCTCTAGCCAGTCGAGATTTGCTTCGAGGTATTCCATGCAATACAACATGCCGCCGTTGGGACCTAGTCCGTGGGCGTCCATCGCGTCTTGGAGGGTGATGAGCGATGCGACGTCGATGGCGCATGGATATGGGATGTTGTCATTGGCAGGATCCAGGTTGACGATGGATATGGGGCGCCCGAGGGCAGTGAACAGCTGGTGTTTTCCATAGCAATAGGTCGATTTGCCACTTCCTGGAGCACCGCAGACGATCTCACCGAATGGCATGGTTGCGGAGTGAGTCAGAGTTTAAAATGACATGACAAACCCCCCCCAGAGTGTCGGGTTTGATGGCATCTTTGTCTCAGCAGAAAAGGTATCCAAACGTCGACAGGAAGAAGCTGGACACGCCTGGGAAGTTGCTTCAGCCCCGATGATTCTATCTGAGCCCGACGTCTCCACCATATGTACATCCCTACGTTGGGCGGCTTCAAGCACATCGATACACTCTGTCGAACATGACCGCTCAGTCTCTCTCAACCACGCAGGCTAGTCTGGTGACCAGTCCACGTCTGATGAGAGGCGCGCGTCACTGCCACCGTTACAGCCGTGCATCAGATGAAACCGGAACAGGTACTTGTCACCGCAGAGGCATGTGCTATTTTGGACCTGGACCATAGTAACGTGCTGCCCTGCGTGGCAGCATCATCATACTTACAGTGAATCGTGAATGCTAACTTCATTGTGGCTACATGATCTGTGAGTTTCCGATATATGAGTTGGCACCAACTGATTCGAAAAATTTCGACCACTTGATCTGGTGAGATACCATCACGCTTTGTAGTGCGTTACTATGTTTGCGGGTCTTGATTAATGATTGTGGGTACGGCCGCCGACCCTGCCTCAGAGGGCGCTCAGAATTTAATCTTGAATCTCTGGGTACTTTCCATCCAGTTGGAGAAGACGTATCACTGAGACTGAAGATCATCGGCCTCGACTGGTATCCCAACATTTCCATTTCCCGAAACCAACTTGTGTCCTACGTTAGGGGCAGCCCTTGTTGGTCTCGTATTCGCAGCCGTGCAAGTACATATCTGTTGGTGCTCTGAGCAGCACGACTCGAGTCGAGTTGCTGTGATCGTATAAATAAATTCCATGGAGTCACTATCCTGCAGGGCATCTTCTGTGAGCGACTAAACCCTCGTCCTCGACCGAAGAGTGACCGTCAACCACGTCATGCACGCATCAGTACGGCACGTATCCAAAAGATCCCATCTTTCTGAAGCTGCTGGTGAGTACTGTCGCCCGAATGAACTGAGTTGTCGAATCGGACATCCCGCTGACGTCCACTCTGGACTAGGTTGCCCCACTATTGCAAGCCTATTCGTGTCTCTTGTCCCTGAATCAATCATGCAACAGGATCTTGGATACGCTCTCGCCACTGTCGTCCACGGCGCACCTTGTCACTGATTTTGGCAATATTGCGGCCGTCACCTCGCTGATGTTCCACGAGATCCGTGCTGAAAAAAAACACATGAAAAATTTCCCGAACGCTGGTCAATCTCACACAGATTTACGGAGGAGCTTTCGTCAAAGAGGCGTTATCTCGAAGCGGCACGAGTCTTTATTGATTACGCCAGAGATGTTCGGCAAGGAATCAGCGCTCTCGTCCAGGGCAATGAACTCTCAGAGGCGCGAGACGTCGCCACAAATATCATCACAAGGTTGAGTCCACACCCTGATATGATAATACATTAGTGACAGTTCTGATTATAATTACCTCAGGGGATTCTTAAATCTTGGATGCAGATCATCCAATTCACACTGTCACAATAATAGACCTCAAAAACCATCTTCAATTAACCCATAAAACTAA
>JBBPRS010000275.1:0-28710 GCA_038093155.1 Boletus huronensis | reverse complement strand
AAAATGAGCAGATAAGCGCCGCGATGGGACGCTCTCCGGAATTGACCGCCGTTGGCAGGAAATGACCCCGACTCTTGGGGGAATTCACGTGGTACATTGCTGAAAGCGACTTTACCTTTTGCAGTGACTGTATATACGGATTGATGAGTCTCTCCAGGAACAGTGGGTCCATTCGAACTCCGATAAGTACCACACCACAATGGTCTAACAAGCTGCAACCAATATGGCAGAAATCGTAGCAGAAATCAGGAAAATGCCACCAGTAACGCGTTTCCTTGTCCTGTCATATCTTGGCGTCACCATACCCGCCGTCGTTAAATTTGTGCCTGCGCACAACTTGCTCTTCTGGATCATACCCCTCATTACCAGAAGATGGGAGGTGACCGGTGAGCCCCTTCATGTTTTCTTAAAGTTCATCTCTGCACCGCTAATGGATTCGTAGCTTTGGAGAGTATACATCAGCTTGTTTTTCGGAAGTAAGTGTCAGTGGACTTTTTAGCGTTACTCGAATCTCGTTTTCGATGAATTAACATTAAGGCTGGGATACTTGTTCCATCTCGTGATGTTATAGTTGAGTGCTTCGTTTCGTTTGCTTAACTTCCCAACGCGGCGTGGTACACCGCCAGCCGAAATTCCAAGAGTCTCGAATTTACGCACTATGAGCGTCGTTCCTCAGACTATGCGTGGCAGCTTTTCCTTGCCTCCCTTGGGATTATTGTCGGTCTTTCAGTTCTCACAGTCCTTATGACACTCCTCAACAGACCCTAGGCACTTAACCGTCCGTTTGATACCATGGTCCACGACCATGCCTTTCCGAACTGCCTCGCGTACTTGATGTGCGCATTATCCCCACCAGGTGCACAAACGTCCGTCAGAGGCCTCGCCACTATCCCAATCAAGTACTTCCCATACGCCCTCCATAGACGTCTTCAATGGCTGTGCACTAGTGGGTCTGACAGGGATGATCGTTGGTCATCTCTGTTGGTGGATGGCATGGGGTGCAGACACCGGAGCTGGAGGTGTGGAACAAGGGAGGTTTGCAGGCTTGACTCTCGTACCAAGGTGGCTGAGAGATTGGTTTGGTGAACATGAAAGAGAGCACCTGGCTACTGACAGAGACGGATATCAAGCCATGCACCCAGACAACGTGCCGAACAATCCCCAGGTGCTCGCGCGACCGGACACAATTGGGGACCTGGTCAACGGCGCGGCGATGAGTACACCGGACTTTGGTTCTGATTTCTTGCTGGAACGAATCAGATAAGACTCGCAGAAATTTTGACGCTGTAAAAATTAGCCAAATAGCTCTCAAGCCTAAGGCCTCAGGGCCCTTTTGACAAGTTGGATGCCCAAAGAATTCAGCATGGACTCATGAATTCCTCCGGGACTACCGTGACGGTTCCCAGACCTTGGGACGATGCTGAAAAGAGGTACATAGATTGCTTGGACACGCGCGCACATGGGAGGAAAATCTGAAACAACAATACTTCAAGTTCGTAGCGAGACGAGTGGCGCGGGCTCGGGGACCATGGGACGCCGTGTTAGGGACGAACGAACGGAACTTGTCTTCCGAACCAACGAATTCAGATACGTACCCCCCCACTCGAAGTCTTGAACCCCTTCCTCGTCAACACCATCGCCGCTATTCTCTGCGCAGCCTCACGAGGCAACGAGCACCTCGTCTCGAGCGTCCTCGTGAACTCCTTCCTCCTAAACGACCCCCCAACACCCCGTGTGAAATACTCCCACCACATCTCCACCAGGCGCATGAACCAACTCCATACGTTCTGCACATACGCCGGACGCGGGGTTCTCAGCGCCTCGCGCAGCATGCGCTGCAGCGTGTTCCCCGACGCCGCCCGCTTCGAAGCAAACCTCTTCAGGTGCGCTGGCGCAGCCGTGACACACGCGTGCGCGACGCTGCGAATCTCGTATGCCTCGAACACCGCTTTGTTGCGCGTCCACCACGCGTCCATCACCTTCTCGTGCTCCAAGTGCGTCACCACGATCGCGAGCGGAACCTGTTTCTCACACATGATCTCGAAAAACAAGCGATAGTGCCTTTGCATGGGCACAGTGATCCGGCCACCGCGGATGCAGAACAGGAGGAGGTCGATACCCCCGGCGGTATGCAACGTCGTGATGAGCGCGTGGGCGTTCTCGATGGCGTCCACTAAGCAGGTGTAGTCTTCATCGGGTTCTTCCAGCCCGATCGTGTCGAAGATGCGGAGAGCGATATCAGGGTTGGACCCGCACTCTCCTGGGACTGTCAGGTCATATGGTGTCGCCTTCAGTGTACACGCTTTCGCGTCCCCAGAGGTGGACGCGACCTTGGCACCGGCGATGAGATTGATGACCGCGCTCTTCCCCGCGCCTGTCTCTCCGAACAATATCACGTTTCTGCGTCCTTGGTTGGTGTTGGACGCTGTGGATAGAAAAGAGATGATGGGTGGATATGTTTCGTTGGCGTCCCCCTGCAGAGACGCGGAGCTACTCACCCTCAACATTCGAGGCGAATTCGTATGGCGGCGGTGTTGGATCGTCATCCAACCCGTCGAACAGTGAGTCGGTCACCATCTGTGAAGTCTATGGAGTGGCCCGGAGAACTGAATCCGCGTTCGCGTCCCTGCGTGGTCCAAGGACGATGGAGGAAATGGAACAAGAGTGGGGGATCGCAAGCTTGGGGTCTCACCGTCGCTCTCACCTTATACTTGTGTTGGTTGTTGTTGCCACGTCCAACATCCGGACGAACGCGCTGCGACGCTGTTCTAGAAGGGAAGGAATCCCGCATATGGCAGAAGTCACTTCGATGATGGTCAAGAACTCCAACCGCGACAGTCGGAATGGAAAGGCTCTCTCAGGCTTTTCTGCCTTCCGTCGAACGCGTGTCAAGCCATTCGGTGTTACGAGCAATCGAGCGAATGTCAAGAGGACACGCCCTGGTTCGCGGATTCGCGGGATCCACGTCCCGTGATGACACAGAAGGACGGTGTCCATGGAGATTTATTGAGCCCCACTACTTCTTGGAGAACGTCCGAATCTACCACCCAACTTACCGCGAGCGATGGACGCCAGCCAGGATACCCCCCTCCGAATCGACGCCTTCGCTCCCTCTGACACTTTGGCGCGTGCATCATCCTTCTCCTCGTTCCAGGGACCAGGAAAAGGGGTAAGTGATATCAATTAGAATCGCTCGTCTCGTCTCCCCCCACCTGACCGTCGGCGTGTTACACCAAGGCACGCGTCGAACTCGAAACGACGTCTCCCGTCCACGGCGACACGTACGCCCAAAACATCGTCCTCTTTGGCGAAACGGGCGTCGGAAAATCATCCGTCATCAATCTCATCGCAGGACAACAGGTCGCGCAGACGTCCAACGACGCGCTCGGGTGTACGGCGGAGCACAGACGGTACGACATTACACTGCCAGTGCCATGCGACACGTCCTGTTCTGATTCCGGTTCCGGTTCCGAGTCCGTTACCGTTTCCCTCTGGGACACCGCTGGCCTGGACGAAGGCACCCATGGCACCGTCCCTGCCACCACATCCACCGCACACCTCAAGTGCCTCCTGCAATCCCTTGCCCGCTCCCCAACAGGCATCCACCTTCTCCTCTTCTGCATCCACGGCACCGCCCGAGTCACGCGAGTCCTCCAGCACCACTACGACCTGGTCTATGCTGACATGTGTCGCAAAAAGGTGCGGATTGCACTGGTGGTGACCGGGTTGGAGCACCAGTATTTGGAGAGGCCAGAGGGAATGGAGAGCTGGTGGGAGGAGCACGAAGGAGTGGTGAGGCGGTTGGGGATGGTATTTGATGAGCATGTATGTGTGACGACGATGGATGTGGAAGAGGGCGTTGGACGGGGACGACGGCTAACGTCGCAGAGACAGCTGCGAGAGCTTGTGGTGAGGTTCACCAGGCCTGGTATGACCCCGTGGAAAATCGAACCGTCGTGGTGGCAATCGAAGGTGGTGCCAATATTCCGCAGGCTTGTCCGCCTCTGGAGACATGCCGAGATCAACACCTTCATATTTTACGTGGTTCTCAAGCATTGGGTTGTGACTGCCATTCACTGGTCGACGGGAGCATGGCAAGGTCGTCGTTGACCCTGATCCAGCGACGCGACTCGTTACAGGAGACGACACCTGGATAGCTAGGACGCTCAATGTCATGTGTCGTTTGTTTGGTTAGGACTAGGACCACATGCGTATTTGAGGTATTTTGATGCATGTGGTAAGTCCTGAGTTCTGATACACCAAGTTCTCTATCTGTAAGCAAGCGAGTTTTCCACACTGATCCAGATTCACTGAATTCACGGCTCTCGAATGGCCTGGGGTAGAATCGTTGATTGACGGTACATACCGTTTCCGCAGTCGTATAAACAAGATGAAAGTTTCATGTCGAAGCTGTGTGTCGTCCAAAAGGGTAGAACTATGTATTAAATCAACTATGTATGGGGTATTCCAACGCGTGTGGTAAATCCAGAGTTCTGGTATAGCGCGTTTCGTGCTCTCTATGTCTGTGAGCAAGTGGAAAGATCAGGCCCCAAAAAAAGCCGTGACCCTCACAGATCTATTATTTAGCAGCGGGCGGAGGGATGCCCTCGGCCAACAAGACTGGGTTCTTTCTCCTCGGTTCTGGCTCGCCCATGGCTTTCTTTACGACGGAGTTGCTAAGCATCTTCGAGTACTTTGGTTGTACGAACATGGCGCTGGGACGATCCCATTGAGCACCTGCCAAAGGTAGGGGTTGAGTGTGCTTACTTGGCTTCGACGAGGATGTTCCCCTTGAGGTCTTCGACGCGTCCAGAGACGTTGACTTTACGGCCGCTCTTCTCTTCCAGACGGACCTTGATCACGATAAACTACCGGTACCGGTTTGGATGAGCAAGGCTGAACCCGTGACACGGCGTCCCTACCTGGTCTGCAGATGTCGGGGCCCTGTAACTGATCGACAGCTTCGCAGTGACGCCAATCTTGTCCGGCAAATTATTGATCGCCTGATTATTCGACGTTCAAAAAAAATTGCCAGCCTAGTATAGGACGAACTCTCCACCCCACGCACCGTTCTCGCCAAACTCTCGTCCAAAAGCGTCGCGAGCAACCCCCCGTGAACGATCCCGTCATGTCCACACAATCCCCTCCCAACATGCGCGATCACCACCGCCTCGGTCTCGTCCCACCTCGCTCTTACCATCGGCATCAACGCCAACTTGCCCGGTCCCCTCAGCGCCCCTGCAGAGAGATTGTTCACCCGTCGTTCCTCCGGGAAGTTTTGGTACGGACGAACTTCGTACCAGTCGTCAGCGTCTGGGGCAGTGCGGAGGGATTGGAGGAGGGGGAGAGATTGGAGGGTGCGTTCGAGGTCGGCGGTGTAGGCGATGGAGTCGGGGGAGTCGGGGTTGGGAAGTGGGCCGGGTGCGGGACGGGGAGCGATGAAGGTGAAGTAAGGGTGCGGGAAGAGCGCGCCGGCGGTGTAGGCGCCGAGAGAGACCGTGCTGACGAGGAGGATGGTACGGAGGATGCCGGGCCGGGATGGGGGAGGGGCGGTGGAGAAGAGCCGGGGCCCACGGCGGGTGGCGCGTCGGAGGAGGGCAGACGGGAGCATCTCTATAGGGAGTGGGTGGGACCAGCATGGATTATGTAAGGATTAATCCCTCGGCCGTATCCGAGCGGAGCTTGAACTGTACGTGAAGTGATTGACTCCCATCGCCGACCCTCCTCTCACCTCGACGCCAGCCTCAAGACAAAAACAAGATGGTGAGTCGACGTTGGACATTCAAAACTGCGTCTCGGAATCCTTTGGCACCGGCACATCCATGAACATTCAACTACTGCAAGATGGATGGCAAGTACATGCTCTGGATGGAACTGGGGTGCGCCTCTAACCAAGTTTGATCACAGTCGGTTCAGCAACGCACGGCCATACGTGCCCACGAAAGCAGAGTTTCACGACGAGGACGCTTTCGTTATTGCTGGACTCGCTCAATTCTGAGCAGAGTGCTAGAGCTCCGAGCCACAGTGGCGATCGCTTCCGTCCGTCCTTGTGATGAACGCGCGCGACTGACTGTGTTCTCGTCTCAATGACCAGCCCCCCAAATCCAAACCCGGCTCAGGCAAGAAACCCGCCCCCGCACCTGGCTCTGCCAACAAGGCTGCCAAGTCCACGAAAAACCCTCTCTTCGAGTCCAAGCCCCGCAACTTTGGTATCGGTATGTCGCTCATGCTTGCTCCGATACGACGGATCGTTGATCGGTATCGCAGGTCAGGACATCCGTCCCAAGACCGACTTGACCCGCTTCGTCAAGTGGCCCGAATACATCCGCCTTCAACGTCAAAAAGTCATCCTTACCCAGCGTCTCAAGGTGCCTCCCGCCATTGCGCAGTTCTCGGACACCTTGGACAAGAACACCGCCACCCAGTTGTTCAAGCTTCTCAACAAGTATGTCTACATCTCGATAGGACCTGTCGTGTTCTTATCGATCGTGTAGGTACCGTCCTGAGACCAAGGCCGAAAAGAAGGAGCGTCTCGAAACCATCGCCAAGGCCACCGCCGAACAAAAGGAGGCAGCCAAGGACAAGAAGCCTCTCTATGTCAAATATGGTCTCAACCACATCGTTGCCCTCATCGAAGCCAAGAAAGCTTCTCTCGTCGTCATTGCAAACGATGTCGACCCTATCGAACTCGTCGTCTTCCTCCCTGCGCTCTGTCGCAAGATGGGTATCCCCTATGTGATCGTCAAGGGCAAGGCTCGTCTCGGCACGGTCGTCCACAAGAAGACGGCTTCTGTCGTGGCCCTCCAGGACGTCAAGAGCGAGGACCAGCGCGAACTCGCCACCATCATCAGTGCTGCCAAAGCCAACTTGTGAGTTCCACCACGCACTCCTAGTTCGTATAAACCTGACGGTATCCTTTTCTCCGTAGCTCCGACAAGTATGAAGAGCAGCGTCGTCACTGGGGAGGTGGTATCCGTGGTCACAAGTCTACTCAGATGCTCCGCAAGCGTGCCAAGGCCGCTGGCATAAACCCCAACGCAGCCTCTTTCGGCAAGCTCTAAAATGGTCCAGGTACCTCTCACTTGTCGGCCTGGGGTTTGGCTGTTGTCGTTGTCGGTCGTCGTATGTCATGGTCCTCATGTGTTAGGAAATATGCTATGCATTACATCGCACAGTTGTTTCCTGGTCACGCCGCGGTAAACGTGGACGGCACAGGAAGGAGATGCACATTGTCGTTCGTTGCGTTGGTAAGAATACGAGTGCGACATCCTGAATGCTTCTTGCAACTTCTCCCTGAACGAACGAGCGTAAACTCGTCTGGCATCAGTACCGCCGCGTCAATTGACCGAGGCATCGATAGCCTAGCGACGAAGATTAGGGATCCTACCTATCCTAAACCCAAATGGGTTCACATTGACCCGGGTCTCCACCAACGCACCAAGTTCGTGATAGCTACTCAGTCTTGCCTACCGAGCCTCGTGTCCGTCATAGATCCTACTGAACACCAGATAAAGATCCCTTGTTCTCCGCAGGTTAGCAACGCGCTGGGAACTGAGTTTCCGGCCGCTTCTGAACTGATGTGTAGGGGGCCAGTCCATGAACCCCCATTATACCCAAGCAAACGCGTCTTTCATGTTGTCGTAAAACTTTTGACGTTTTACGACAACATGGTAGACGTGTTTGGTTCCGTTCTGGTTGAAATCGTGACCCGCGTATGAGTACGGTTTGACTGAGGAAGTTGGGACTCGCGCGACCCCTAGAAGTAAGTCGGTGTGCGAGGAGATCTGGACCTGTTTGTTATGCCCGTCAGGCGCCCTCCCCTCTCCGAGGCGTAATGAGCAGGGAAAGGTCCCATGCGATTTCGAGTCTGCGAAAGCTCTCGTCAGGGGGTTTGACCACCGGCCTTCCAGAGCCGTTTAGGTCAACTCCCAACTATAACGATCAAAGGAAGGGGGCTAAAGCGACCACGAGGGCTATGCTGGCGCGACCCAACGAAAGGTTGGTGACACAAATTTGGGTGAAGGTGGCTGGGGAGAATCCTGATACATACCGATGAAGGACGACACATTCCGTCGGGGGAAGATGGTGTCACGAACAAGGACATCAAACAAGAAGATCAGACGATAGAGTACATCTTACCCGTCCCTCATTCAATGCCGTCGCCCAAAAAAAAAGAAAAAAAAACGGAGGTCAAGGGATGGGTTCTAGTTCTAGGAATGCACATGTCTGAGCCAAGGCGACAAGCACACCGTGTCTCTGCCAATTCGTGGAAGGTAAGGACAATCTGAAATTGTGGAACAAGCGTTTCCATCTTTTGGTCGATTGGTACGTAGTACGGGCGAATACGAAAGGATCAAAAACATCCAGGTTTGGGAAAGCAGCGTCGAGACGCACTCACTAGCAGCGCATACGAGTACTTGCCCTGGGTCTGCGAAACCGACTACATCGTGCGTTCTACCTGTGGAGTTCGACTTTGAGACTCCGGATTGGCCGAACACGAGACGGCACAAATAAATCCCAGGCATTGGCTTTCCTCTCGGGGAGATACATCAGTTGCATTCCATCGCAAGCCGTGCCTCATTGTCGTTTCGCGTAAAATTACAAGTCGATTACAAGTGCGGGATCTTCAAGTATACCTTTAATTCTTCTTCACTTACTTGCGCGTAACGTGTTTTCTTCGCCTTCGTTGGGCCAAAACTCTGCTTCGAGCTCGACGACGCGTGCCCATATCGCCTCTGCACGAGCAAGTGCCTCTGATGCGCTTCGACCGGCCACCGACTGACCCGCCACGACGGGGGAAAAGTATTCATCCACAAGATCGCCAATCCCTCGTACGAATTGTAGAAAGTCGGGGTTGGCGTTGGACCAATTGTGTGAGAGATCTCTGATCGCCTCGGCTGTGAGGTCACCTTGCGCTTGTGATGGGGACGATTTAGGGAGGACGCTATAGACGGTGGACCATGCGTCCAAGTAGATCTACCAGCCATTACAGAATCAGTAAACAACGACACAACGGATCGAACGATGCGCACCTTTTCCATCGCCCACAAAAACACGAGACCGTCCTCGAGGGACGCCAACGCGCCGATCCTCGCCATCTCGGCTGTATAATCCCGCGTGGGTTTGCGTTCGCGCCAGTAGGTATGGTGGAGGGGGAGATCGTACGTGCGGGCGGTGGTGTCGAAAAAGGCGACTTCACGGACGATGTTGGTGAGGCATCCGACGAGGAGGGTGAGTGTGCGAGTTGAGAGCTCGGCGACGTTGGGGTCGTCGAGTGGGATCTTGGAGATGAGTTGGGCGATGAAGCGGGGGTAGGCTTGGGCGGCGTAAATGCGGTCTTGGTAGAGGTAGAGGGCGAGACGGGGGGCAGGGAGGGTGAGGGATGCGGCGGCGGCGAGGAAGGGGTGGGCGATGGCGGCAGAGTAAGGGGTGGGCGTGGCCAGCGAGGCGAGGTGGTCGGTCAGCGTGCTCATCGTTTGTCGGATCCCAACTTTGAGTGGATCTCACTACTATTTTTGCTAACGTAGCTGCTTACAACCACACGGTAAGAACAATCTTGTTTGTCTGAGCTCTGTCAGACATAGTAAAGGTAGGTACACTCTTAACCATACGGAGCGGAAACTGATTTCCCAACAATGGCCTCGATAATCGGCTCATACTCATTTTGTGCAATGCAGTCCAGCCTCGTGCACGAGCTTCTTGGGCGGCTCGAGTCTTGGATCCGACGGATGGGCCTGAGAGGACTTAATCATTTATTTAACCGGAACTTTCTCCGGCTGTCCTTCTCTTCCATGCGATCACGGAGTCTGCATGCATGTTCTGGCATGCATCAAACCGAAGGAGGAGTCGGGCTCCCGGATTCACTTCCAATCGTGAGACCGGTGACGTTTACAGCTAGATCCAAGATATGTTAGACCGCTTTTGCTGGTAAGTCCACTTTAGCTTAGGGTTGAAATCAGTTTACTAGACAAATAACACTATTGCTTATCCGGCTTTCTCGGACAAAAAGTCACTCGGTCCCAACCTCCATGGCTCATCGGAATGCTACGCTAGGACTCAGACGAGGACATGGTGACAATCTACCCTTTTGCAGCTCGGGGAGTGTGCCGACCGTTTGTTGAGTTCAAGTCGAGCGAAGACCCGAACCTGTCAGTCTGAGGCAAGCCTTGAGCCATTGAAGCGTAGTAGGTCGTACTAAGCCTGATTAGGAATGGTGCTACATACATATACGAAAGTTCAGAGGAACAGCGAAAAAAGCGGTCTAACAGCTGTAATGGTTATAAGACTCATATACTCACCCGTTGGCACGGTGCTGAGATCACTAATTTCCGCAGTGTATCGGAGGAAACCGGTCCCCTTGGCTGGAGTCCCAGTTGTCGTCGGTAATTATTTAGGGTTGTGGGTAGTCGGGCAGACAGTCCCGGGATCCCGCGATTTTCGGCGAGTCAGTCCTGAGACCAACGTTCCAGTCAGGGACTCGGGTATACAATTACAATTTCATTCATATGCTGATTCCCGGAACAATCACAATCCTTTGAATCGGGACGTGGACGCTCCATCTCATCATGGTCGATTGATCAAGATGATCAACGAAGTGACGCGCTCACTTCCTGGGATGAAGGTGAGACCGCAGAGCACCCGAGGGTGCGTTGAACGTTCTACAAAATTACCTTGCTTACAAGGTCACTATAGTGGTTGCGTTTTTTTTTCCCGTGCGAGTTTCTTACTACTTAAGTCCAACGTATATGAAGGCTCGATAGACTACACCCGAACGAGGTTAAATTTATTGCAATTTTGGCGGATCACGTATAAACAGCATCGCCCTCCGGGCACCCCTGGACCCGAGGATGATGATGCTGTGTATACTTTTTTTGCCTGACTTGAAAAAAAAAATCCACCAATATTGGTCTGCATGCACTAATAAGACTCAAGCGATGTTGTTGGTAAATGTGGCAGGTGAGGAGGTTCGTCAGGCCATCTGTTGAATGCCACGAATTCCAAACAAAAAGAAACCTCACTGCCCATGTTTTGTGATGTCCAACACTACCTGGACGTCCAATTGATCAGAAACTGGCAGCGACAGGATAAGTGAAATAAAGTTGCATTGTGTTGGCTGTCTACTACCACCGCTTTAACTGGAACTCTACTCGCAGGGTTAGGTTACGCATAGGTCAAGCCAAGACTTCCCACGGGCGTCGAGGTTTACTTTCCCACGATTTTCGCATCTGGAAACCTGTCCCCTCCGGACAGGTTTCCACCCTGCGGGTCCAGGAATGACTTGCGGTAGGGTCGCATCTACCCAACATCTAGAAATTTCCCATCACTGAAAAGACGTCTAAGATATTGAATCCATATATTTTCACTTGCGTTTGAAAACCTGTCCTCCAGGAACATGTCGAACTTTCCCACGAGTCGCATCCACCACTCCAATTCGTAATGGGCTACCCAGGCAGAAGTCCCTCGGTGTTCCGAGTCTTCTGTGCCGTGAGTTGGGCGCTCTTATGAAACGGATGATTGGAGAGGGTACCGTGATGCGGCCGAATTTCGAAATTCTTACAGCATTGAAGTCTCCGCATGCTGATATCGTCTACCAACAGTAGTAATCAAGCGGCGTACTAAAACACAAACGAATATTTTTCGTAGGTCTGCTATCGTTATTGGCCCCCCACGCAATGTCTAACTGGACGACTACAGCCACCTTGGCTCTCGGGTGTGTTGTGGTTCTGTATATTGGACGACGAGCTTTCGGGAGTCGATCATCTTACCCATTACCCCCCGGACCTCCTGGGTTGCCATGGGTCGGGAGCGTTATCGGATTCAATGCAAGTGCTCCATGGATAACATATGCCGAGTGGGCAAAAACATATGGTGGGTGACAACATGTTTAGCTCTACGTCATTTACTCAAGTCAATATTCGTACAGGCGACATAGTATATGCTCGACTGTTCGGCAAAGACGTCATTATCATCAATTCGGAAAAGATTGCAAAGGATCTGCTCGAGAACCGATTCAGGAACTATTCAGACCGTCCATACCTCATCACTGCTGAAATGTCCGTTCCTTGTTTATTATCATAGTATCAATCTCAATCCATTATTCAAGGTGTGGTCTGGATTTTCATTCTGCTCTATTGCCTTATGGCAATCAATGGCGACTGCACAGGCGATTATTCCACCAGACGTTTCGGCTTGGCGCGGTACCCAGATTTCTGCCCCTTCAACACCGCAAGGCATGTCATCTCCTCCAGCAGTTATTAAATAGCCCCAAACAACTTGACGGTCATGTGTTTGAGTAAGTGTATTATATGCGAATGAATGCGGTGACAGACCTAACTCGACTTTCCATCGAGATACACAGCATCAGTCATTCTGAACAGCACGTACGACTATGACCCGACATCTCAAAAGGACGAACTCATCGAGACCATGGTAGACGTGTTGAGAATTGTTGTGCCTGCAGTGCGCCCTGATGTCGCCATTATGGTTGATGCCATCCCGTTACGTGAGTCAATCACATTTACTGTTGCATGTTTAACTCAAATCACGAGATGATTCTATCGGAAGTACTCCATCTCCCATCGTGGTTTCCCGGAATGTCATTTAAGAGGCAGATGGCGACTGCACGCGCATTTTCAAAGCGGTATCTTGAAAGGCCGTTTGAGTATTCTCTTCAAAGACTGGTATGGTCATTTCGATCACTCGTCCCGTGGGCACATTAAACACTACATATGCTAGAGCGGTAACATCGGATCGTCAATGGTATGCGATGCACTGGGACATATGGAAGAGAAAGGAATTTCGCCTGAAGAATCGTGGATGGAAGAGCTCAAGAAGGTATCTGGGAGTGCGCTCGTGGGTACGCTGTTCAGATGCCTCGCGAGAACCAATTTTCATGTGTGTTATCCAACTTGTTAGCTGCATCAGAGACCGTACGTGACAATATCTCCTCACGGTGGTGATGATCAGTAACAATATGAAACAGTCCCACTCGGCCCTGATGACGTTCTTTCTCATGATGGTGTTGGACCCAGCAGCGCAGGAAAAGGCGCAAGCACAAATCGATGCTGTGGTGGGAAAGGCCAGATTGCCGACAATAGATGATCGGCCATTGTTGCCCTTCGTAGATGCCATTTTCTGGGAAATACTTAGATACAGCCCCGTCCTTCCTCTGTGTGAGTGATTCCATCGTTTTCTTAATTCTCGTTGCTGATTCACGCAGCAATTCCGCATGCCGCAGTGGATGACGATGTCTATGGTGGATTTAGGATTCCAAAAGGTGAATAATGGGGAATTCCCTCGGGCGATCAAGCGTCTATTGATACCCTCGGTTTCAGGTGCTATGGTCATAACAAACCTTTGGTTCGTGCTTCTACATCCCTTCTTAAATAGATCTCAGCGATTGTTTTTCACTAGGTCAATGGCACATGACGAATCCAGGTACCCCAACCCACATGCATTCATACCCGAGCGATTCCTCAACGACGATGGTTCCCTTAAACCCAATGACATTGAACACATCACATTTGGATTCGGACGACGGATCTGTGTTGGGAGACACTTTGCAGACACGTCGGTGTGGATGGTCATTGCCAAGGTGTTGGCCGTGTTCAAGACATTGAAACCCCTAGACGAGAACGGGGTGGAGATCACGGTGGAACCGAGATTCTCGAGTGGGATTGCAATGTGAGTGATGTCGATACACGACGAACACCATCCTCTCTCTGTTTTTGTCTCTGATTGGGTTCGAACTTTCTCTTGCGCAGACATCCACTTCCATTCAAGTACAGGATCGTGCCCAGGTTTCCAGAGATGGACACAGAGAAACTGGAACAGTTGATCGCTTCAAGCACTGCTTAAATAACGCCTTTCTTTTGGCTCGAATTTGTCCTTTCCCATCAAGTTCCTCGTTTAGATATATCAGTGATCGTTCGACCGTTCGACCCACAGTGGTTTGTGAGAAATCAATCGGATTAGCTCGTCCAAGCATCTGGGTAAAGTGAGCAAGCAATATTAATGACCGGCGGACGTGGGCATGGACGTTCTTCATAGGTAGTGAGCAAGCTCACAGACTATGCAGAACTAGTCCTTCGTGCCTCAAGAGCTGAACCAGAACGCCGATGCTTCTATCCTAGTCCTTCGCCGATCATCTGCTGACACTCATTCCGGTTTGGCGGATGTCGGAAAAAAAAGACGTGACCGTGGTCGTGCGCTCGTGCTCGATCGACCGGAGGCTCCACCCGGGCGTGAACGGAATGCTGGGTGTGGAGTACGTGACCGTCCCGGTTTGCACAAAACGATGGAGGACTTCAAGGAGTACCAGTGTGGCATCGCGTTGCGTCAAATTGCGATGCGCGTCGACATTGCGCCCCGGGCACAAACGAACATTCTGGGGATACACGGCGACGAGAATGCAAAGAAATACATGCATGGGCACGAATTCCGTGAGAAAATGAGTCGGATAGAACAGGTTGGGGACTTGGACGTGCGACAACGGGCGAGATATCAAACAATTAGGTTTTTACAAAAATAGAACGATAAGGCAAGAAAGGTAAGCGATGGATGTTAGTGGTGAACGTGCGACGAGGAGGGTGATGTGACTGGTGAAAGAATTTGAGAGCATGATATGAGCAAGCGAATGAGCGGGCGGGCGGGTGAAACGATGGGTATTGAGGTCGGTGTCACTGGCTGTCCACGGTCGCCTGAGAGTGGCCCTTCCGTTTGCGTCGCTGTTGGGTCTCCCCACGGCGCACCTGCTCGTCCCGAATATATAAACAAGGGAAGTCGATAGAAGCTCAGAAAGAGCAAGAGGAAGATATATATATATGGACTCGGAGCCCCACGTTACTCGACGTTGTTGATAACTTGAGCTCAATGGTCCCCTTGTGAAACACTGGGAATTACTATGGCCGGTGATGCCATGATGGCCGAAATCCTGTTTACCAAGAGCAGTAATTACTAATCAGGTTCTCACATCGACCGCACTAAAACAAACGAATCTTCTCCGTAGGTCTGCTATCGTTATCGGCCCCCCGCGCAATGTCTAACTGGACGACTACAGCCACCTTGGCTCTCGGGTGTGTTGTGGTTCTGTATATTGGACGACGAGCTCTCGGGAGTCGAACTTCTTACCCATTGCCCCCCGGACCTCCCGGGTTACCATGGGTCGGGAATGTCATCGGAATCGACGCAGGTGCTCCATGGAAAACATATGCCGAGTGGGCAAGAACATACGGTTGGGTTACAACATGTTTAGCTCTACGTCGTCTACTCAAACCAATATCTGTGCAGGTGACATAGTTTACGCTCGGCTGTTCGGAAAGGATATCATTATCATCAATTCGGAGAAGATTGCAAAGGACCTGCTCGAGGACCAGTCCAGGAACTATTCAGGCCGTCCATACCTCATCACCAATGAAATGTCGGGTCCTTTTTTCTTATCATAGTATTAATCTCAATCCATTATTCAAGGTGTGGTCTGGATTTTCATTCTGCTCTATTGCCTTATGGCGATCAATGGCGACTGCACAGGCGATTTTTCCACCAGACGTTTCGGCTTGGCGCGGTACCCAGATTTCTGCCCCTTCAACACCGCAAGGCATGTCATCTCCTCTGGCAGCTACTCGATAACCCTGAACAACTCGATGACCATGTGTTCGAGTAAGTATACAAGAGTGAATGTAGTGAGACCCAACTCAACTCTCCATTGAGATACACGGTGTCAGTAATGCTGAACAGCACATACGACTACAACCCAGTATCTCGAAAGGACGAACTCGTCGAGATCATGGCAGACATGTTGAAACCCGTTGCACCTGCGGTGCGCCCCGAGGTTGCCATTCTGGTTGACGCCCTTCCGTTATGTGAGTCAATCACATTTTCTGTTGCATTTTGACTTGAATCAGGAGATGAATCTATTGGAAGTGCTCCATCTCCCATCGTGGTTTCCCGGAATGTCATTTAAGAGGCAGATGGCGACGACACGCGCGTTTTTGAAGCAGTATCTTGAACGGCCGTTTCAATACTCTCTTCAAAGATTGGTATTGTCACTTCGATTACTCGTCCAGTGGGCATTCAGATAACCACATGCCAGAGTGATAGCATCGCACCGTCAATGGTACGCGATGCACTGGGACGTATGGCAGAGAAAGGAATTTCGCCCGAAGAATCGTGGATGGAAGAGCTCAAGAAGGTATCTGGGACTGCGCTCGTGGGTACGCTGCTCAAGATACCTCGCGAGATCCATTTCTCATGTATGTTTTCCAACCCGTTAGCTGCATCGGAGACCGTACGTGACAATATCTCCTCATGGTAACGATCATCACTGACAATATGAAACAGTCCCACTCGGTCCTGATGACATTCTTTCTAATGATGATGTTGAACCCGGCAGCGCAGGAGAAGGCACAAGCACAAATCGATGCTGTGGTGGGAAAGGCCAGATTGCCGACAATAGATGATCGACCTTTGTTACCCTTCGTAGATGCCATTTTCTGGGAAATACTCAGATACAGCCCCATCTGTCCTCTGTGTGAGTTATTCAATGCATTGCTTAGCTCTTGTTGCTGATCCCGCTCGAATCACGCAGCAGTTCCACATGCTGCAGTGGACGACGATGTGTATAATGGATTCCACATTCCGAAAGGTGAATAATTGGCAGTTCCGTTGAGCTACCGAGCGTGTATTGATATCCTCGGGCTCAGGTGCTATGATCATAACAAACCTGTGGTTCGTGCTTCTACATCCCTTCTTTAATAGATCTCGACGACTGTTTTTCACTAGGTCAATGGCACATGACGAATCCAGGTACTTCAACCCAGATGCATTTATTCCCGAACGATTCCTCAACGACGATGGTTCCCTTAAATCCAACGACATTGAACACATCACATTTGGATTCGGACGACGGATCTGTGTCGGGAGACACTTTGCAGACACGTCGGTGTGGGGAGTGATCGCCAAGGTGTTGGCGGTATTCACAATATTGAAACCACTGGACGAGAACGGGGTGGAGATCCTAGTAGAACCGAGATTCTCGAGCGGGATTGCGATGTGAGTGACGTCATTATTATTATTTTCGCGGACGTGGTGTTGATTTTCTGTTATACAGACATCCACTTCCATTCGGGTCCAGGATCGTGCCCAGGTTTCCAGGGATGGACGCTGGACAACTGGAGCAGTTGATCGCTGCGAGTGGTGTTTAACACCTTTTTATTTTTTTATCTTTGGTTTGAATTTATCCCCGCCCATCAAGTTACTCATTTAGTTCAGATACATGTACTGGTTTGTGAGAAACCAATTGAATCAGCTCGTCCAACATCTCTGGAGCATGGATCCGACGAGTAGGTGCACTGAGCAAGCAATGGCTCGCGGACATGACCACTGCTCTCCTTCACTTTCGCTCGGATTGCAGCGGGCTTCGCGGACGGTGTTGGTCAGACCCCCGACGAGCATGGTGAGTGTGCGAATTAAGAGCGAGGCGGTGTTGGGGTCGTCGAATTCTAGTGATGAGGTAGGCGATGAAGCGCAGCGAGATAGGAGATGGGGAGACGGGGAGGAGGCGGCTGCACGTTCCCTGTGCATCAAACGAAGGAGTGAGGCTCCCGGATTTACTTCCAATTGTGAAAGCGGTGAGGTTTAATTGTGAAAATTTGTGTCAATGACGACTACATATAGGCTATGCTGACCCGTTTGTTTGTGCTGAGATCGCTGATGCTGAGTGTACCAGAGTGGCTGAAATCCCAGGTTGTCGGTTATGGCGTTAAATCTGCACATTTATTCCCGCCGCGGCTTATGTCGCAAATTTCCAAGGGCCATCGTAATGCCGGCGGCTTACAATCAGTGTATTACATCACAAGCCCCTTCGAATGAGCATGAAAATGGGATGATAACGAATCGAGCGGGTATCGCCGGCATGACAAGCAGTGGCACGTGCCTGGGAATGCCATGCTGATGGAATGATTATGGGTGCTGGCATATGGGCACAGCTATTTCTCTCAGCTTCCTTTTGTTTGTCATTTCCTTCCACCATGGGGCCTTCTTGTCCATCTGTTACGCTTAACTCGGATAGGGCTGAGCATAGACCTTTGAGGTTGTCCATCTGCTCATGACTCGAGCGAAGGGAGCACCAAGCGGGTGCGACAAGTGAGTTGGGACTAGGACATGGTGAGTCCATGATAGGATGGCCAAGATCTCAGGCAAGTGAGGAGACAAAGGAGCATAGATTCAATGAAGAACTAGCTTAGACAGAGAGGAGATCCTTGGGGTACGACCGTAGAGAAGAAGGAGAAGATGTGAAGGTGAAGGTAGATCAAGATAAGGATACGAGAGTGGGGCGGGGACCTAAATAGGTGTTGTGGCTGTGCATGGACCAAGGTACTTAGGGCCAAGGGTAGTCCGAATGAGGAATACATGTGGTTAAGAAGCATAGGGCGAAGGATAGTCCAAATAAAGGAATACGTGAGGTCAAGAAGCATAGGGCGAAGGGTGACCTGAATAAGGGAGTACACGTGGACAAGAAGCAATGGAGATGAAGAGAATCATAGGGTTATGGGTAGTTCCAAGTAAGGGAACTCACGTGGACAAGAAGTGAGGGATGAAAGGGGAGGATCAGAGAGATCCGGGGACTAGCCTCGAGGAGGAGGCGTGGTGAGGCGACGTGGCAAGGGAGGGACAATGTGGCTAGATGGTGATGCAGCTAGGCGATGAGGGTGCGACGAAGAGAGTATGTGGTTCAAGGAGGATTTGAGAGAGAGGAATACAGACTAGTTGATCAAGGACTAGAGGGTAAGGTCAAGGATGGGAGGGTGCGGGAGGGTCGAGGGCGAGGCAAGGAAGGAAAAGAAACGGGTTAGATCATGTGCTCAGCAGTAATCATAACACCATCCTCCAGAGTCTGCAATACTGTTGATGAGGCTGTGACAGGCCAGAAGAAATGCTCTTATTGTGGCAACAAGTTCAAGCTGCAGGGATTTTTGTCCCATGAAAGGAGTTGCAGGAAGCAGAAGGAAGACAATGAGGAGTGCTTATTGATTTTCTGTCATTATGAAGAGTCTCAGAGAGGTGGGATTTGCATTTCGTCCTCAAGAGCTATTACAGTAATGCTATTAATACAATTTTGTTCAGTGGCAAGACACCATGCTGCAGCATTGGCGAGTCAAAGACCATCCAGCACTTCAATGTCTAGTACAGCTGATCAAGGACATTCCCATTCATTCCACTTCGATGATGGTGAGTTTTAGGTGTTGTAAATGCCAATGATGTTGTTGATTATTTTGATAGCTATTGACCTTGGTCCCAACTCAGATTCTGGTCCATCCGATGAGCCTGGGTCAGAAGAGGAGGAGGAAGGTATATATCTAACTCACCTTATATGCACATTATTCTAATGGATATTCACAGCTGTGCCCAGTGTCAGCAGGTCAGTGCAGCCCCAGGCACAATCACTGTTACGCTTGACCTGGATAGAGGTGAGTGTGACCTAGATAAGCCTAGTACTGATGGTGTTATGCTTGACCCAGATAGGGGCAAGTGCAACCTAGATAAGCCTTAGTACTGATGGTGATAAGGACAATAGTTGATCTTGCAGAAGCAAGAGTGTTGCCTGGCATGCTTAGGAACGTCAAGGTCTGGGTATTGGATGTTACGATTCGCTGGTACCCCCCCATCTTTTCCCCTTCTACCCTTTCTGCGAGCTCCTCGACCACCCCGATGATCCATCGTTCCAGCGCTAAGACTCCCCTTGACCAAGCCACCACCTATCCTCACACCCCATGGCCGCATCATCCCTTAGCCACATCATCCCTGTCCACATCACCCCATGAACATGTCACCCCTGGCCGCATCATCCTTTGGCCATGTCACCCTAGTCGTGTCACCCATTATACCCTTCACTTATAGGCTATGCATGGTTCTCTTGTTACGATTACTGTTGAGCATGTGATCTAACCCGTTTCTTTTTCTTCCTTGCCTTATCCGCGACCCTCCCGCGACCCTCCCATCCTTGATCCTACCCTCTAGTCCTCGATCAACTAGTCGGTAACCCCCTCCTTCGAACCTTCTTTGAACCGCGTACTCCCTTTGCCGCGTCCTTATCGTCTAGCAGCATCACCACCTAGTCACATTGTCCCTTCCCTGCCATGTCTCCACATCACTACCTCAAGGCTAGTCCTTGGATCCCTCCGTCAACCTCTTTCATCTCCGTCCCTTCTTGACCACGTGAGTTCCCTTACTCAGAACTACCCTTAGACCTATGCTTCTATTCCTCGTGTATTCTTTCATTCGGATTACCCTTGACCCTAGACTTCTCATCCCTTGTGTATTCCCTTATCTGGGTAACCCTTTGCCCTGTACTTCTCTTCCTCGTGTATTCCTCATTCGGACTACCCTTTACCCTTGTCCACATGTACTCCCCATTCGGACTACCCTAGACCCTACGTACCTTGGTCTGTGCGCAGCCATGACCCCTTATATAGATCTCCGCTCTTGCCCTTAGGTCCTTACCTTGATCTACCTTCATCTCTATGGTTGTACCCCAAGGATCTCCCCTCAGTCATAGCCAGTTCTTCATTGAATCTACACTCTTTCATCTCCTTGTTTGCCTGAGATCTTGGCCGCTCTATCATGGACTCGCCATGTCCCAGTCTTCACTCATTCGTCGCACCTGCTTGGTGCTCCCCTCGCCCAAGTCATGAGCAAGCAGATGACCTCAAAGGTCTATGCTCGGCCCTATCTGGGTTAAGCATAACATCTCTTCTAATTCCCCTTTGCCCATGTAAGCCTTCCTCTTTGGTGTTACGATCGACCCAGATAGGGATGAGCGTAGACTCAATAACAAAAGTTGAGGGCGAAAGGTTACTGATCTGCTGACTTGCGGAGACTTGAGAACAATTGATAGCTGAGCTTCAAGTGTTGAATACTAGCTCGAAAACAAGTTCGAGGACAAGAGCAAGTGGAAGACAAAGGTCGAGATGACAGTCGTATTCAGTGTCCACTCGGAAGTAGGATGGGGACTTTAGAGAGGAGGAAGTGGGAGTATAGGATTCCAAGTGTAGTACAACAAGTACGCTTGGGGCTTAGTACTGGGAGCGGGGAGTCGTAGGGAGAATCAAGTAAGACTAAGCTAGGAAATTGAAGAGGGGGGAGCGGGGGTTTATATAGACTATGGTAACACTGCCACCTGGGCAGAGGGGAGACTGAGGGTCAAGGGCAAGGGTCAAGGGCAAGGGCTAAGGGCGAGGACGAGTATGGTAATACGATGTAAGAGGAAGAGATTGGGATCAAGAGATCATGGAGATGAAGGACTAAAGAGGAAGGCTTACATGGGCAAAGGGGAATTAGAAGAGAACCATGCATAGCCCATGGGCGAAGGGTACAAGAGGTGACGTGGCTAGGGTGACACAGCTAAGGATGATGTGGCCAGGGGATGACGTGTCTGAGGGATGACATGGTCATGCGAATGTGGGGATGAGCGATAGCTGGGTCTAAGAGAGCCTTAGCGAAGGGATGATGGGTCACCGGGGTGGTCGAGGAGCTCGCGGGAAGAAGAGAAGGGGAAAAGATGGGGGGGGTATTAATGAATTGTAACATTTGGTCTTTCATCTCCATGATCTCTCGATGTTACAGGCTAACATAAGCAAGTGCCATGCACTAGGATTACAGCATAATCAAGGACAATTTTCATTTTTTTATCATCCTTATGCTTCACTTTTCTTATCTATCTCTTTCAGACACTTTTATCTTATTCTTCTTAGAAAAGGGCAGTTAACTCTGTAAGGTCCAGCGCTTATAACCATACAAGGGACACTATCAATTATCTTTTCCCTTATCTAATCATACCTTAAACCCATGGAGCACTATCAACTCCACTATGGCTCATATCAATGATCTAGACGATCTTGATCTTTTATCTTATCTAATCTTTTAGACTTAGTTGTTTTCCTTTTTATAGATCTTAGATCAGATCTTTATGCTCTATGTTCCTAGATCAGATCTATGATCTGATCACTAAAGCTATGTTCTTTCTTCTTATTCACATTACTATGCTTCCTTTTCACATCACCTTATGTTTCACTCATGTTTCTCATATCCTGCCACACCTTGTGTGATGTGCATGTATTTAATCTCCTTCCCACAGCCATAAGGCTATTTATGCTTCTCTTCCATTCTTGATCCATGCTTCACCTTCCTGTATTTAATTAGCTACCATAGATCCAGATCTAAAGTAGATCAGATCTGCCACATGTATTTAATATAGTTTGAATATATAAAACCCAAGAGTCTAGCACTGGTGTCCCCAGTCTAGTTCTCTTTGGATATTTCCCTCCTTTGAGATCCACTCAGTCCCCCCCTCTTGAGGCTAGTTTCCCTCATGAGATCTATAGTCTTTAGCTTGTTGGTTTGGTTTGCCTTAGGCCCAGTCAGCCCTTAGGAGCCATTTCACTCGATCCCAATTCCTTCCTCTTACATCTTGTTACTATACTGGTCTTTGCCCTCAACCCTCGCCCTTAAACCTCAGTTCCCCCTCTACCCAGGTGGCAGTGTTCCCATAGTCTATATAAACCCCCACCCCCTTCTCTCCAATTCCCTAGCTTAGTCTTACTCGATTCTCCCTATGACTTCCCACTCCTCATACTAAGCCCCAAGTGTACTTGTTGTTACGGATGGTCTGGGTAGGAACAGCTGTAGCCTTTCTGAAGGTTGACAAAGGCAAAGGGAGACAACCTTAGTAGGTCGTTAGTCTTAGTGGATCGTTCCAACTAAGATCAAGGGAATGCTAGGTGCGCAAGCAACTAGAGATGATGATGAAGACGAGTACATCTTGGAGAGTTCAGAGGTTCAAAGAGCGCCCACTCGAAAGTAGGGCGAGGACTTAGAGAAACAAGGGACTCGAAGAGTCAAAGTGTGGAATTCAAGATAAGAAAGGAGGTCAAGATGGGAGATCTTGACCGGAGAAGTACATCGGTTTATATACAATGACCTGAGAATGATTGGTAATCAAAAGAATACCATGGAACACCATGGAACGATTACTAATACAACTCATAGAAGAAGAAAGAATGTTGGAGAACATTCGTGTAAAGCATAAGTAAAGATTACCGAATGGGGTCAAAACAGTTGGTAATCATGAGAGTCTTTGAGGACAAGGGCAAAGTGTAGGCATAGAATGACAAGAGAAATGAATAAAACGTAACACTTATTGTACTTCACTTGGAATCCTATACTCCTGCTTCCCCTCTCTAAGTCCCTGTCCTATTTCCAAGTGGATGCTGAATATGACTGTCACCTCAGCCTTTGTCTTCCCCTTGCTCTCGTCCTCGAACTTGTCTTCGAGCTAGCATTCAACGCTTGAAGCTCAGCTATCAACTGTTCACAAGTCTCTGCCAGTCAGTGGATCAGTAATCCTTCGTCCTTGACTTTTGTTATTGAGTCTACAATCATCCCTATCCAGGTTGATCGTAACAAAAGACTAAGCTCTTCTTCCAAGACTACCTTTGTTGTAGTTCTTTCCTCAAAAACCATGACCACCAGAACCTCCCCCATCATCCATCTCCCTCGTTCCACTGCCCCACCCAAAGCCCAAACTCTCCCTTGCCCCACCTCCTCCTCCTCCTGCCCCTCCCTTCCCCCCAAACCTCAACCAACTCACGTAAGTATACCCAGACTTACACCAGAAGAACACACCAGGTGTATCAGGCTATGACTTTGCTTTCGCTGTCAACAACCTGGACACTCGAGGAACCAATGCCCAAAGAATTCCCACTCCCCGAAACCTCCCACCTGCTCGATGTTACACTTAACCTGGATAGGGCCAAGCATAGACCTTCGAGGTTGTCTATCTGCTCATGACTCGAGTGAAGGGAACACCAAGTGGGTGTGACAAGTGAGTTGGGACTAAGACATGGTGAGTCCATGATAGGATGGCCAAGACTTCAGGTGAGCGAGGTGACAAAGAAGCGTAGATTCAATGAAGAACTAGCTATGACAGAGAGGAAGTCCTTGGGGGTACGACCATAGAGAAGAATGTGACTAGGGTTGTGAAGGTAGATCAAGATAAGGATTTAGGAGCAAGAGGGGAGACCTATATAGGTGTCGTGGCTGCGCACGGACCAAGGTACGTAGGGTTAAGGGTGTCCAAATAAGGAATACACGTGGACAAGAAGCAAAGGGCAAAGGGTAGTCCAAATAAGGAATACACGTGGACAAGAAGCAAAGGGCAAAGGGTAGTCCAAATGAGGAATACACGAGGATGAGAAGGGTCGGAGAGATCCAAGGACTAGCCTTGAGGAGGAGGTGCAGTGAGGTGACGTGGTGGAGGAGGGACAATGCGAGGGAGGGGGCAATGTGACTAGACGGTGATGTGGCTAGGCGATGAGGATGTGACAGAGAGAGTATGTGGTTCAAGGAGGGTTCAAGAGAGAGGAATACAGACTAGTTGATTGAGGACTAGAGGGTAAGGTCAAGGATGGGAGGGTGCGGGAGGGTCGAGGGCAAGGCAAGGAAGAAAAAGAAACAGGTTAGATCATGTGCTCAGCAGTAATTGTAACAATCGACAAAGAAAACTACCCCCACTCCTATCTCACTAGCATCTCGAAACTCCTTCGCTCCGCTGTATCCACTTATGGAACAGACCAATGACGACTCCCCTCCTGAACCAACCCCAACACCCCAAAAGACAACAATGATACCTTTTCCCCGACCAACCCTAACATCCCAGAAAACTATGCCTATGCAGAGACCATCCCTGAAGTCACCCTTCCTGACGACCCCTCAGAACCCTTGACCAACACAAAGACCCCCCCTCCCATCGAACCCCAAATCATTCTTCCTGCCAAAAACCTCCCCTGCTCCCCCTCTACGACCACCACGTCTCTCCCCCATACAAGAAGACCCCCCAAGCCCCCGCTCTGACCCCAACCAAAACATGACCCCACCATCTCCAACGGAAGAAGAAATCCTCAAACTTGTCTACTACCCCAATGATGATGAAGACATGGCTCTCCCCAAAGAAGACATCAATATGGACCACCCAGATTACAATGGATCTGAAAAGGATACCGACTTCTGCTCTGACAATGACTCCACCCCCTCCATCGGGAAAGTCACCGTTTATGGCGACCTCCTCTCCGACTGCTCTCTCCAAATTCCTGTCCAAATCGTCATCCCCTCCGACAACCTCCCAATTCTCGACACCATTGCCCTCGTCAATAGCAGGGCAGACATCTCCTGCATCAACAAAGACTTCACCAGAAGAGAAAAACTCCCCCTCCAGAAACTCAAGAAGCCTATGAAGGCCCACAACCCTGACCACTCCCAGAACAAAGGGGGACTCATCACCCACTCCTGCACACTCTTCGTCAGCTTTGAAGGAGTGGTCATGAAAACAACCTTCCACATCATGGCCACTGGATGGACCAACCTCATCCTCGGTAACCCCTGGCTAAAAAGAGCCAACCCTGTCATCAACTGGAAAACCTGAGCCGTGTTATGGTTGTAACAGGTTATATCACATTCTCCCACAAGTCTATCTATTTTTCCCAATTTTACCTTTATTTATTCTTCAAAGAAAAAGGCAGCTTCGGTGGTAAGGCCTACGAAGCACAATGCTATACAGCGGACAATTATATTTATCTTATCTGATTAGATTAGATCTGAACACCAGTCAAAGTGACTTGGTCGTTCCTCTCCTTTCCCCGATCCAATCTGTGATCAGGATCTATCCCCATATGGATATATTAGTCGCATGGTAATCTCCATTGACTTCTCTTCTTATTTTAATTACCGCTTATGCTTCTCTTCCATTCCATCAACCATGCCTTATGCACATGTTATGCTTCCATTCCAACACAGGTATTTAATCTCTGTCTTAGTCCTAGATCCTACATCGTAGATCTAGTGCACACATGTACATACATACCTATGCATATATAAGCCCAGAGACTATGACAAGGATTTCCTCAGTCTAGTTCTCTTGGGAATTTCCCCATAAAGATCCACTTGTAGTTCCTCTACTTTCTCCCTAAGTCTTTGTTGGTTGTTGGTTTGCCTTGAGTGCAGTCAGCTCTTTGCGGCATTTCACTAGAACTAGACTATTTTTCTTTTCTCAACCCTTACTAGCAACCCCACCAAAACACAAAGTGCGTATCTGGCGAAGAAGTAGTCAAGTCACAAGCGCTCACAGTCGAGGCGCTAGTGCCTATCTGTTTTCACAGGACACTCTGTTCCTTCCCAGCACCAGACCGTGCACCAGGAGAAGATAACCTTCATCACCCCTTTGTAGCGAGTAGAGGACTGGCAGGTGCCCTCCCTACCACACAGGGACTCAGACTGGAACAGGAGCAAGTGGCCATAGAGAGACGGAGCCCAGTGCATGAAGAACCCCCCACAGACCCCTTTGAGCATTTCACCAATGCTCTCAGCAAACCGCTCTCACCAGAGCATTTCAATTTGCTAAAGGACTCTGACAGCAACTTTCTGTACCCGAAGAATGTGTACCAAATTCTCGCCCTCGCTTACAGATCGGGCTACCAAGGCCCCTTATGTCCTGAGTTACCAGAACTCGACCAACAGTCAGTGATTGGCATCGCCTCATCAGAAATCAATCCGAACAACAACTTCGGTGTAGAGCCAGACTTTTTGTTGCAAGTACCAATCCCGCCACAGCTTCTCCCTCCCCACCAAATTACTCCCGACCTTGTAGAGACTGGGGCAAGGATCTATACAGGAGGATTAGCACCGAAGCTCTTGATCATAGTGGTAAAGAGAGAAAGAGAGGAGATCCCAGAGTTAATAGAAGCTCCACTGGCAAAGAAGGCAAAGGTTGAAATGGCCTCCAAAGGGCTGATCTAAGCCTAAGGCAAACCAAACCAACACCTAACTAAGACTAAGGAATAGCAAGGGAGCTAGCCCTTGATGAACTGAGGGGAGAGAATGGAGTGGATCCCTTTAGAGGAAGTATCCAAAGAGAACTAGACTCTTGGGTTTATAATTCAAACTATATTAAATATATGTGGCAGATCTGATCTACTTTAGATCTGGATCTGTGGCAGCTAATTAAATAAAGGAGGATAGAGCATGGATCAAGAATGGAAGAGAAGCATACATAGCCTCATGGCTGTGGGAAGGAGATTAAATACATGCACATCACACAAGGTGTGGCAGGATATGAGAAATATGAAGTGATGTGAAAAGGAAGCATAGTAATGTGAATGAGAAGAAAGAACATAGCTTTAGTGATCAGATCACAGATCTGATCTAGGAACAAAAACATAGGATCTATAGAGAGGAAAACGACTCAGTCCAAAAGATGACATGAGATAAAAAGATAAAAGATCAAGATCATCTAGATCATTGATATGAGCCATAGTGGAGTTGATAGTGCTCCATGGGTCTAAGGTATGATTAGATAAGGGAAAAGATAATTGATAGTGTCCCTTGTATGGTTATAAGTGCTGGGCCTTACAGAGTTAACTGCCCTTTTCTAAGAAGAATAAGATAAAAGTGTCTGAAAGAGATAGATAAGAAAAGTGAGGCATAAGGACAATAAAAAAATGAAAATTGTCCTTGATTATGCTGTAATCCTAGTGCATGGCACTTGCTTATGTTAGCCTCGACAAGCTCAGAGCCAAAACTGTCCAAGATATTCACTGACCCTGGGACCTACGACGGTACCAAGGGAAAGAAATTCGAAGAGTGGTGGACACGTATACGTGCCTGGCGTGACATAAACATGACTGCCCTCTTTGGACAAAACGGCATCCAGGCCGTACTATATCGATTGACTGGAGGAGAAGCAAGTGCGTTTGCATATGCTATGCTAAATAAAATGATTGAGGGAGAATATCACTCCACTTGGTCCAACTTTGCCACAACAGTTGAAAGTCATTTCCGGAGTTCCACCGAGAAGGATTGGAATCGTAAGGTGCTATGCTCCCTTAAGCAAGGAGACCAAACAATGAATACATTCATAATGAAATTCATGATGTATCAAACACTTGCCAGATATGAAGATGACCAGATAATTGAGCTACTCGAACAAAATGCGGATAGGAGCATCATTGCACTCCTTATCACGCAAAACAGTCACTATGACGACCTCACCCAATTCATCGCAGACCTGAAGAAGGCAGGGTCGCGAAAACAATTACTCAAGTATATCGGCAAAGGGACAGCCGACAGGGTCGCTCGCCGCCGCAATTCCGATGCAATGGACATTGACATCACAAGAAGCGGCAACAATAAAGGAAAGAAGGCAGACATGACTTGTCACAACTGCCACGAATCAGGACACTTCGCCAAGGATTGCAAGAAGCCGAAAAAATCTTGCGGCGAATGTCAATTCCTCGGCAGAGGTTACCACTCCTTGTGCTCAAAGCATGTCCCTCGACAGGCCCGAGCGGCCAATGTATCTGAAGAAGAAGAAGAAAAGCCTAAGGACAAGAAGGAGTCCAGGGGTAAAGGCAAAGAGCATGGCGGGGCCAATGCTGTTACAGGCTAACATAAGCAAGTGCCAAGCACTAGGATTACAGTGTAATCAAGGACAATTTTCATTTTTTTATTGACCTTATGCTTCACTTTTCTTATCTATCTCTTTCAGACACTTTTATCTTATTCTTCTTAGAAAAGGGCAGTTAACTCTGTAAGGCCCAGTGCTTATAACCATACAAGGGACGCTATCAATTATCTTTTCCCCTTATCTAATCATACCTTAGACCC
>JBBPRS010000274.1:0-28925 GCA_038093155.1 Boletus huronensis | reverse complement strand
TCGCCATGAACGTCCGTCCTCCCCCCGACATGTTGCGTCCACAGCAGAACATCCCCCAGCTCACCCAGGTCCCCATCAACTCCCCCCACTTTCTCCCCTCCCAGCAGCAGCCTCCCCAGCAGCAGCAGTCCCAAAACCACATCGGCCTCATGCCCAACGCTCCAAATCCCGCTACGGCTATGCTCGCGACCGGCGTCCAGAATACCAACAACTCGACCCTCCAGGCCACCGCAGCGAGGTACCAGATGCGTCAGAATGCAATACACCAGGGTCAGAACCCACAGATGAACACATCCGCTGCGCCCCCCGGTGCATCCCATATGGCCCAGCTCGGACATAACTCGCTCCAATCCATGGCTTTTCCTGCAGGCATGATGCAGCAAGGCATCAATGGTGTACAGGTTCGCCGTGTCCACTCCCATCCTCAGGGCCTCAATCAAGCCGTCTCACATGTCCCTGGCATGCATCCCGCCCAACCCTCCCTCAACGGCATCAACATGGCCATCAATCCACAGTCTAACATGTCTGCCCACCTTCGTCCCTCTCCTCAGCAGCCCATCATGTCTCGCTTACCTTCCTCCATCCCGGGATCTTCAATTTCCCCAGATTTAATGGCTCGCCAACCGAGCGCTACTGCCGTGCCACAGAACCCTCTCAGGCCACCCGCCGCGCCGTCCCAGATCATGAACAGTCTACCGCAACCCCCAGGAATGCCACAGGCGGGTCTCCAGCAGCCCTTATCTCAAAACTCTTTTCAGCACACCGTTCCCGGCCATCCTCACCATGCCCCCTCCCTCACCTCTTCACCTCGCCCAGGTCCCCACCCTCAGCAGCAGCAGCAGCAGCATGCCGCTTCTAACATGATCATGGGCCAGCCGGGCCCATCGCAAGCACCGGGTCCTCGTCCGATAAGCCATCATGACAACGCTTTCGTGGGCCTCCCGAACAACCATTTCTCCCAGAACATAGTCGCTGGTTCAGGTCGAATACCGAACTCCGGCACTGCGTTCCCCTTTACTCCCCCCGTTTCCCAAAATGACGCTCTCGAAATACCACAGTCCATCGGCGAAGGTCTCCAAAATACCTCCACTCCAATTCGCTCTTCACTTCAGCTTACCCCTGCACAACAGTTCGAGCGGCTTCAACAAAATGACAACTTTGGCGGTCATTTTGTGTCACAACCAAATCCTCCGCCACCAGCACGTCCTCCATCACATCCTAGCACTGCGCACGGGAATTCTGTACCACAACGACAAATGCCCCCACCTCATCGACATTCTCCGTCTGATCCTATGGCTGCACATGTGCAGCAGCAACCACAACGACCACAGTCTCAGCCACAAGGGCCGCCAGGTCGCCCACCATCACAGGCAGGACCATCACACACACCACGGAACACTCAATCACAACTCCCCTCTTCTTCATCTGGACTTCTCGCTTCCGCCCGAATAACCCCCCATACCCAACCCCCTCAATCATCACCCCACCAGCAGCGACAGTCCCCATCGGTGCAGCACCCAATAGCGCCTCGCCCACCACAGGGACCAACCACCAATTCGCCTGCCACTAACACGGCTTCCTCGGAAGCGAGTACGTCACAACTTCAACCCCCCGTCATTCCACGGCACCCTGTGTGAGTTCCGAGCGTCACCGATCGTGTCCTGGAATGAGATCCTGATCCTTCACATGAGCAGGATGGCCCCTCCACTGGGGCTCGGCCAAGGGCTCGTTCGTTTACTACAGTTTAGTGGACAACTTTCGAACGAGAATCCTCTCGTCAGTTCCTTTCTTCGCTTTCTGTCAACCTTCTCGCTGACTTTGATTTCACTTCCGAATTCTTTGTTAGAAGCATCAATTATCATATTGGACCGGGCTAGTGCAAGAATATTTTACGCCAAAGGCGATCATGAAGGTCACTTTGTGGAAGGATAACCAGAGGAACGAAGCTAAACCGTTTGGTACGTCACTTCGCCGTTCTTCGACAGCTTAAATCGCAACGTTGTCATTAATTACCGACGGCACCGCGTTCAGAAATCGGCGTTCCCATATTACCCCGTTTTTTTCTGGTGACCACACAATCGGGCGTCAAGTCCATGACACTGTCACTCGATGGCGCGCGAGAGAGACTTATTGCCCAACATCACGCAGTCGTGGAATGCGTCAGCGCAGTATGGACGTACAAGTATAATAACGGATACACAGTCACACTACGTGGCCCCCTGACCGTCCACGTCTTCATCGTTCCACTCACAAGTCCCGCACAACCCCAGCAAGCCCCCTTTACGCTCAGGTTTGATCAGCTTCAATTCGATGCACATACGCACGAAAAGTTTATCTCTCTCGATGGTATCGCTGGTCAACGTACTGTCGAAACACCCCCGACACCTCGTTCGCGTAATGCTCCTACCCCCAGCCCGAATGGTGCATCCATCGGTCAACGAGACGACGATAGACAATGGGACGACCCTCGCATTTTGATTGATCAAGCATCAATACCAGGCGAACCGGTCAACGCTTTCGGCATCCCACAAGCCACTATGCGGTGTCTAGAGGTCCGTACCACATGACATTTATCTCGAGCGATGATCCGAACCGTCTTCGTCTTGCAGCTGGCCGAGAGCGTAAGTCAGATGACAGACTTGATTGCGTTCGCAAGCGAAACCCAGCTGGGGCCGATGGGTAGCTACGCCACTCCCGAATACATATGAATACGCCCCCTGACAAAATTCTCCACGTAGATGCACTCTCAGCGCTGGCGAAGAAACTCCGGGAGGCAACACATACACATAACCCAAGCGTCAATGGTACATACATGGGTCCAGTTCTAGGCGGTGGTGGACTTGGGGTTTTCCAGGGCTATGGCGGTCCACCCACGTCGGCGCTGTATCCGGGCATATCATCATCAGCTATTCCTATACACTCTATGCTGTCAGGCGGTTCACATCAAAATATTCCGCCGCCGCCCTCTGCTGATGTCCCCCCAAAGCAGAGTAAGCTCCCCACCTCCGGCCCCGCTCCCCCAGCACCTAATCAGCCTCCCGCTCCTTCGCAGGCGGGACTGACCTCGTCTACTCCGACGATGACCACGGCAACCCTCAAACGCAAGCCCAACGATACCAACTCGCCAACAATCGGCAACGCTGAACCACAATCGAAAAGGACACGTAAACAAAAGCGGAATGGTTAGCATCTGGCGGATTTTTGTGGAATATCTTGTGTCGCTATCGAGGCGCCGGAGTATATTGTGATTGTGCATGGTTATCATATCAGTCCCCTACATATATCTTTCTATCCTTTGGCTGGACGTGAACCGTGTTGCTGTTGCCCGGATTCTGGTGATGCCCTCATCAATGTGTTATTTATAGCTTTCTGTACCACTACGATGCTCTGCTGAACATTGCACAAACTGTTTCCGGGGCGGCTTCAGAGCGTATATGACCGACCCGGCGCCCAATAAATAAGCTCGCAGATTAACCTCGTTTTATGATGCGACGGGAGACCGGTCCGCGACGGCCAAGCAATCGACATATGATCATAGACAGTACCGCATGCAAAGAAACTGGTCCTGGAAATATGGTAAGCGTGCTAGAAGATCGGTTCGTGGCTAAAGTCGCATTGGTCGCCATATCTGCATCTGCAATCACGGAAGACGGGTCGTCAGTTTTTTTCCACTCTCGACTTCAAATGTGATCGATGCTCGCCTTCCTTCCGCAAAGAAACTGCATGGTCTTCGTTTACTACTTCTATACGAGCTCTCATCGCCCTTCCCTCGACCACCCCGTCCACGAACCCCGCGTCCTCGTCCCTTGTCAGCTGCCCATCGAGCCCGAGCACCGGCATCGTCCCCAGCGAACTCCTGCCCGAACTCTTGAAACTGGCCCGGCGCATTCCAACCCGGCGCCTGGCTCGCACCACCAAATGGCGGTGGCTGTCCACTGCTACTCGACGCTTGCCCCGGATTGAGTAGCGCCTGTGCCTGCTGCATCAACTGTTGCATCTGCTCTGGTGGTATGGACGACAGGATGTTCGGGTCAAAGCCCACCGGCAGACCGCTGGCCGCCGTGGAGTCGTCCATTGGGTGATCAACACCACCAGCCGCGAGCTGATTCACTAGGTCTGCGACAGACACCTGCGGCGACTGTGCAGCCCCACTCCAAAAGATGATATCGCTCTCCGGTCCCACCGTCATCATCTTGATGTCTGCGTCTACATCCTCCTCCGGAATCGTCGCGGCAGGCTCAGCCGGACTATCTGGTATCTGCGCCGCGTTCATATATAGCGCACCCAGTGCGGTCTGCTCTCGTTCCTCCTGAGTAGTCTTCTCCACGCTTTGCAACCCCCGTTGCGTCAGTTCAATATCTATTGGGATATCGATGGCTGTAGCAATAGAGTTTTGGTCCCCGCTGTTAGCGATCGAACAGGTTCCATCATGATCTCGGCGACTCACTTATTGGGTCCGTCCAGTCAATGAGTTCTTCGAACAAATGTGCATGCAACGCCGCCCCTTCTCCCCGATCAAGATCGCGAAGACTGTGCGCAGTATGTATACCCTATCGGACGAGTCCAGGACACGCGATATCAATGTACAGTACACGTGAAAATAGAGCAGAGGGCTGACATCTACTGGATCATCGTCGTAGACCGCACGTTCGATCAGCCGGATCGACTCCAGTTGACCTTCCGGTGCCCACGAGACCGACTTTCGCTTCGTCTTACCAATAACATTGCCTGCGGGAGGGGTGCTCGCTGCCGGAATCGAAGAAGGTGTGGACACGGCTGGAGACGCTTTCCGTCCTTTACCCATGGACTTGAGCGCTTCCTGAAATGGATCGATCGACGACGGTTGTGCGACATTCGTATCCGGTTCCTTCTTGACAGTCACTGGGGCCTTTTTGAAGCTGGGTAATTTCGGTTTGGGTTTCGGGGCCGAGAAAAATGACGAATCCGATCGCGAGTCTTTGACGGGTAGGTATACTGGCCTCGCTTCCTTCTTCACGGTTACCTTGGAGGATGATGCTGCAGGTGTGACGGCAATCTTCTTTGCGGGTGGTGGTGCTTTGGCAGCCGGTGGCTCACTCAGCTTCCGTTTCTTTAGTTTCGGATCTGGAATGAAAGTTAGCGCTCGGCGGACCGCGGTAACAAACTGACGTGACCCACCCTCAGTCGGATTGATTTCTGCCTGTTTCGTGGCAGTTTCGACCAACAGTCGCCATTTCCGCTCTAAATTCGACGCCATGTCCTTGATCGCTGCGGCAGGACAATGACAAACAGACAATTGTTAGATACATGAGGTCTTTTTTCGCTTAGATTATGATACGACAGACGAGCACGTTTCGATGCAGGGGCAGATGTATGTATATCTCCATTGGATCCAGGGGCAGAATGATTTACACTGAAATGGCGCTCACCTGGTGCTGGTGGTTCCTTGACTAGCTTGACAATGATCTTTCCTAGCTTCGACGCCTTCAGGGCATCGACCGTCATAGGAAGCCTATCCACGATCTAAAGGAAGCTTATCAGGCTCATCTCGTGCTCCAGCAACTCGAAGCAAACTGACATGGAGCAACGGCATTATGGTTTCAACTAAAAGGCTATCGCTCTTAGCCATGAGACCGGTTTTCAACCATTCGCGAGTGATATCCATCGCAGCGATATTTTCCAGCCAGGCTCGGAAATAATGATTTCCGGCGTTGTCTCTGATTTTCGTCAATATCTCCAGCCGGGTAGTCGGGTCTACATCCTGAGAACCAAAGTCGTCGATAAACGAAACGAGGGAGTTGACAGCGCCAGCTCCAGTAAATGAATGGGGCTGGAGAAGGGGTCTGATGTCGGCCGAGAATTTGTCCTTTCGGGCCTGAGGGTTGATCGGGACCGCGGAGGTGCTGGTTGATGTTGATGACGTGGACGGAGAGTAAAAGGAAGACAAAGTTCCGGTCATGGAAGTGGAGGGAGAATGAAGGACATGAGGAGAGAGCGTGGTAGGAGGAGATTGAGATTGAGTAAGTGGATGCTGTGGGGAATGCGAATAAAAATGCGATGGAAGAACATAAGAAGGATTAATCGATAATGTAGGCTGCTGATACTGATATTGGGGTTGTTGTTGTCGTGACTGAGCTGGCTGCGTTGCTGAGACAATTTGGTTGGAAGGTTGTGAATATGGTCGAGCGGTCTCCGTATCACTGATCGTCGTCAATGCGGGGCTATGGGATGAACATTAGTCACTGCAGACCCGAAATGCTGATCCACTTACTCAATCATTAGTTGGGGCTGAGGGGGTGGAGGGGGTGGAGGAGACACCATCTGCTGTTGCGACGTCGAGGGCTGCGATAGCGACGACGTGGTTGCACCATTTAGTGTTGAATAACTCGAGAGTGGCAAGGGCGCCGAGGAATTCGGCCAAGCCATAGAACCATATGCCAAAGCATTGTATGGGGCAGGGACGGTGGAGATGTAGAAGCTTTGATATGGATGGGCATAATACGACTGAGGTGGCGGGGATATTGACGTAGACGTCGACGGCCCTGTTGGATGCAAACGTCAACGGTTTTATTCGAACTCGTTGACGGGCGCCTGGAGAGGTGCTTACCCGGTATATCGCCCAATCCAAAGTCGCTCAGATCCAAGCTTGGCTGCGGCGCAGCTGACCCACCCGCACTGGCGCTGGACGCTGAACGGTCTTTCCAGTCGTCGCTTGAGGGCGGTGCGCCGTCAACATGGGCGTGCTGGGGGTCGGGGACATTCTGCGGCCATTGATTTGGCACATTCGGGTACATACTATCCATCTGGACAGATTTTCTCTTTTTTTCTGCCGTCCCTTGGTTCTCAAGCGTTTTTGGGCAACACTAAACGGCTTATTTCTGTGCAAACGAGACGCGGAAAAGAAGGGAAGAAACGCAGACGGTATACAAGCCTTTTCACCTGTCGCAGGGCGTTCAACAGCTCAACCGCCTGCGAGTTCTGTCTCTGTGATGGTGCTGAGGATTGAAGCGCACTGACCAGCCAAGGGAGCATTTAGTGTCGCCCTCTTTTCATCTCCGCTCAAAGCGCTGTTTCAAATCCATCAGCGGCACGACGGCACGGGCTGTTGGCTCCCACTGGAAGCGGTGCGCAGGAGCCTTTCTGAAGCGACCATTCAACGTTCAACGTCGACGTCCATCGTCTGCAAGCCAACGATCCATGCCCCTAAGGGCCGCGACGAGCAACGCCGGCACCCGAATCACATGATTCCATACAGTCCAGGTCTCGGACAGGGAACTGCGTCCTGCGTTTGTACGTGCACGATAAACAATAGGTCCTGACTGCCTGCATGCTGTTGGCTCTATTGGGCCTTTACGAATTCTCTTATTACAGGTACGATGATCATTGCCATCGCCGCTCTGTCGTGTAGGACGCTCGTGTGGGCCGGCCGATAATTGTATGAATAGCAATGCTTACCTGATGGGTAGTTGGGTTTCAATGTAACGAACCCAATAGGCATCAACAAACAAAAGCTTATAATTGCAGCTATCAACAACACTAGTCGATTTTCACACTACCAAGTCCTTCCTTGTCTCTCTCTCCCGAACTACCCTAAACGCGTCTCCACGCTTACCCCTCGTCATGGGCCCCAAAATTGTCAAGGAACAGTCCTCTGACGCGGACACGACGAGGACTGAGGTCAGTGTGCGCGTCGTGGCAACGGCAGCTTATCTGAACACTCCCTTCTATCTGTAGTTCATCACCAAACTATCCACTGCTGCCGAAGCGATGCGTCAATTCGGTAATTTCGCAGAGGCGCTTGCCAAGGTAGTTGTCAAAGCGCCACTTGACGATCCTGAGGTCGTCGAGGCCTTGCAGGTCGCCATAGACTCGATGCCTGCCCCATCGAGGAAACGCAAGCTCACGGTCTTGGGTGGTGCGGAAGAAGGCGGGAAAAGAAGAAAGCGAGAGAAAAAGCCCAAGGACCCCAATGCTCCCAAGGCCCCTCCCTCTGCATACATCCTCTTCCAGAACGAGATTCGAAATGCTGTTCGCGACGAGAACCCGACCATCCAATACAGGGAACTCATGGGTCTTATCTCACAGCAATGGAATGCTCTTACTTCGGACAAGAAACAGGTAATCGTAAAGAGCTCTTTTTCGTTGTCGACCCCTCATGTTTTCGCGACTAGCCTTACTTTGACAGAGTGAGTGCCGCTAAACTAACTCACGAAGAGGAGTTGGCCAAGTATAATGCGTCACACTCGAACCATGTCCCATCAGAAGGGACCTCCAAGTCGGCAAGGAAAGAGGTTGAGCCCGTTGCGAAGCCAGAAAAGAAGGTCGCCGTAAGTTGTTTATCAGTCTTACGTATTCAGGTTCTGAACAATAGCCATAGAAACCAACGAAGCCTGCACCTAAATCGGCTGCACTTAAATTGGTGGAAACTGTCGCGTTATCAGATAACGAACAGTCAGAAGCTGCATCTGACGACGAATCGATCGGAGAGGAGAAAGAAGAAGTTGAGGATAAGGCATCAGACGAAGGAAGTTCGGAGGAGTCAGTCGCAGAGCCCACCCCTCCACCTGCCAAAAAGGCGAAAAAGGCTGATAAGAGGAAGTAAATGACCGAAAGCAATGATCGAGTGTTCATTTCGTCCATGACACGTCACGTCGCGTTGTTGGTTTGGTTTCGCCGTTGATGTTTCGCTGATACTATACGTGTTTTTTGTCGATATTTCCTTACGATACAGATACTGCGTACATCATGGCCACGTCGGTTTGTTGAACATGCCCGTTTGTCTGCGGATTGCCTCGTAAAATGTCTCGGTTCGGGCCGCTGTAAGTAAATGCTGCGTAAACGACAGCAAAGCGATGTCCACAAGACACAAATCGCCTGCACTGCTTCCAGTGCGCAGAATCTATAAAATCCATCACCAGCCTCTCTCACACACGCTATCGTTTCTCTTACCGCCAGCATGGCCTCTCCTCCTCCCAACCCGGATACGAGAGAACTCCCATATGGCTGGATACAACAGTACAACTGGGAGTCTGTATCTCCCCCACCCTCCCCCCGATTGACACTGATTATCTTCCTGCGCAGATACAGGCAATGGTGTGCCACCCATTGGCAGTATTAGCCAATTGTGCTCATCCTGATATTTAGGTTCTACGTGAACACACGCGAGCAACCTCTGCGTTCATCCTGGGAACATCCCCTTGGCCCCATGCCCCAGGGTTTCGTGGCCCCGCCCGGTCCTCCTCCCCCTGATCGCTCCTACAATCGCTCCCCATACGGTGGCCGCCCATACTCACCTGCCCCGCCGCAGGGATATGGAGGATATTATCCCTCTCAAGGCTATTACAATGCCCCGCCAGGTGGATACGGTGGTCCATCCTATGGCCCTCCTGGTTACGCAAATCGTCCATATTCTCCGGAGAACAGAGGTGTGTGTTGGGTTCTGCGAAGCTTTTCGGTATGCTCTAATATGTAATTGTGTGATTTGCTAGGCTATTATCCCGAAGAACGAGTCGTTTACGCTGAGGAAGAACGCAAACATCACAAGAAAGGACCTGGTTTAGGAACAGCAGTTTTGGCAGGTTTGTGGAGGTAGTACTTCGATGAAATTGAAGCTAACTTGGAACGTAGGTGGTGCAGGCCTGGTAGGCGGTGCCCTCCTCATGGATGCCGTTGAAGATCACAACGAACGTGAGAGAGAAGTGGGCTTTGACCAAGGTCTGTACGAAGTTTGTGCACCGTTTGATTTCTAAATCTTGCCTGGCAGGTTACCAGGATGGCTGGTCTGACAACCAAGTGGACAACTGGGAGGGTGGCGGCTGGTAATCTACTGTAACCGAAGTCGCTGACTAAAGTGGCCCTCAAGTTCTTCCTTCTTCATCACCTTAGTGGATTTGTAGAATCACTTGTACATATCTGAGTATCTGGCAACTTGGTAAACGCGCAGAGGCTCTCCCAAACAGCTTACATAGTGTCCCTGAGCGCTTTAAAACGGTACGCTTGCGTCATTCTGGTAGGAGGTAGTATTGCACCGAGAATTCCGAGACATAATAGGACAGGCCCGGGTCGGTCAAACCGGCCTTACCGGCTTGCCGTGGACAAAATATCGGTCTATTCATGTACAGGTTGTTGCTATTTTCTACTCGCAACCGTCATCTTCGCCAACTATCAAGGGCGAATGAGTTATCACGCGGCGCGAGCTCGCACCTCAGCTTCTGGTGGTAGCGCACGGTGAGTTGTTTTCAGCCTTGAACCGACGGATTTGAGCTCATTACCTTGGACGGGTCAGTGACCCTGCTGATGACCACAGGTCAATCTGTTTTGCAGATAGTCGGAATGCTAGGAGCCCACTCGGCCTCAGTGAGGTCGGCGTGGTAACCCCTGCTCAAGCATACGCGAGTGCCGTAAAGTCTGGCGAACGCGCCTTGTATCATACTATCGAAAGGAGACAACCAGAAAGCAAGGAAAAGCCCGATCCACGGCTCGTGCCCTCGCACCTTGGCGACCCCGGTTCTCTTGAGCGTGGACTATCGTTTGCTCAACGCCTCTATGCGAGCGCACTGGGCGACAAGTCTTCGACTCTGTCCTCCAGCAGCATTCCCATTCTACCGCCGATCAATCATGCATCCTCTTCAGTTCCACCGATAAGCGCTGGGAGTCAAGCCTCGTACGGTGTACCACATCGTAAAACGTTGCCCTCGACTTCGTTATTCGACACCAGTCCACAGTCTTTCAACCCCTCTGCGCTATACCACAGTAGTGTCGCTCCGCATGGATTCCCGTCGCACGGCCCTATCAGTCCCGCAGTGAGTGCGACGAATCCTTCGTCGCTTCTGCCGGCGTTGCAGATCCCAAACTCCTCGCCCGGGGTTCGTCTGTCGCATCCGGCCAATCCTTTTGTATCTTACTTCTCATCACAAAACTTCATTCCTCAATCTGGAGTTCAGAATCCTCGCCCGGTGCTTCATGTATCGACAAAGCTTCAGTCCCACAGTCCCCCAATACTCAGTATTCGTGAAACTTCGGGTATACAGGGAGTACCTGTCGAGACTCATCAGGACTTTCATCTACCTGCTGCTGCAGGTGGGGCGGTACCCTTGCCTTTGCCATTGGGGCAGCAACTGGTGATTCCCCCTTCATCTTCACCGCCTCCCTTCGACGAACACGAGCGACTATCCAATTTGTTTGAAGAGGTTGTGGCTGATGTTGCGCCAGTGGTCATCCAACCACCTGCAGCCGTCCCTCATAGAGATAGCCTGCCCGACAGTTCGCTCCAGCCACCACCTGAGGTCAATCACGAAGAAGTTCCCTTGTATTCACTCGTCGACGAGCAACTTCCCCCACCAGCATTTGACGATCTCCAAGCGACAAGGGCTGCTGAAGCATCCGCCGAAAGATTTTTCATGGTGCGCCTTGAAACTCCACTCCAGGAAGTAATAGGCCTGGCACCGTCCTCCCAATCTCCGTCTCCGTCACAACCTCCTCCCCCATTCTCGCACGGGATCTACTGCTTACGTTCCCAGTAAAGAACCGGGATACGCTCTCTTAGATCAGACTGCGTATTCTGTAGGTATGAGGTACGACATACTTCAAGACGCTAACAGACCACTGTCATCTATTACCACCTGGCCCCCATCTGATCCATCGTCGTCTGACCCACCAAACGTGGTCTCAATCGACTTCAGATGGTCCGATCAGCCACCCTCGATGTCGCCAATGCCATCTTCAAGTGCAGTTCCGCGTGACGGACCACCTATGACGCCACTCTCGCCCTCTAACTCTCGCCCTCTATCAGTATTATCTTTTCATTCCCTAGATAGCCAGTTCACTAGGACTTCGTATGATCTTCTTGCAACTCGCAAAAGCACGACTAGCTCCCTACCTCTGGTCAACTATCACACTAAACCCACCGCCAAGCAAAGCGGGCAGCCATTCCTTCCATCTCTCGCACCGCAAAGGTACACACCCTAATCCTATAGGGTTCAACCTCCGTCTGACAGTTCCGTAATAATAGTGGCTTCAGACCTCTAGAGGGCTCGAACACGATCAGCCAAGCGAGGCATGACTCTCGACAATGATGCCATCGATACTCTCACCCGTTCTATGTCTGACATAATGGGAGCCTGCATCTGATACACACAGTCTCGCGTATGAAAATCCATCATCTGGCAGACTAGGTGTTCTCGGAACATCACTCGGAACACAACAGAACATTCATATCATCCCTTCTTCTCACCCTTCTGGGATACCTAACACAACAGGTTCTCTGACCCAGGAACGGTATAGATCCGAAGCTGAGTGCTTAATTCAAGAAGCGTATCGGCGACCTACCCACGCAGAAATGGGATGGGCGGGATACGGAATCCAAGGATCAGGCTCAGGTTCGTTGCATGAACCCTGGCAAGGATACGCAGGATTGACCCAGACCCCGGCCCACAGCGAACTCTCCAGTCGCCACCAATATCTTATCCTTACGACATTCGCCACGCACAACCCCCCTCTCTCGGTCCAATCCCTCCAGCATATTCACACGACGTGCTGCAGACAGAGCCCTTTTGTACTGCCGGAGATGAATCGAGTTTTAGCGAGTTTGGTGAGACGGTGGTACTTTCCGCTACCAGATCATCCTATTCAGACCGACCCCACATTGCCTCTGTGCCACCAAGTCGCTCGTTCCCGTATCCATTGCAACCCTCCCACTACTCCGTCAATCGGGACGTTCACGGACCTGTCGCGCCTTCTGGTCCCGTTCCTCCGCACCAGCAAAAGATCCACTCGCATGAAATTTTGGATCCCATGAAGCGTGGAGGTCGCCTTTTACCTCTTCCGCCTCCTCCGCCGATCGCGTTACAACCTCCGAATGCTCCACAAATGCCACCAACCTCCTCGTACTCCCAGGATAGCGCAAAAGATCATTTTGGTCCTGGTAACAAGGCACCGGCACTCTCCCCTAACGATCTAGCCAGGAAATTTGCGCATGACGCGCTTCTGGCTCCATCAAGTGCTCCCGCGTATGCTTTTTATAGGTCCAATCAGTGCTGAAGTTCTAAAATATTCGAGTTCCATGCCAGCGGGGAACTCCCTGATGCAATAAATTAACAAGCGATGGATTCCAGATACAGTGTTGTGCGGTCCCATGAGATCTGTAACGTTATACTGTAAATGCTTCTCCGAGCGTCACCATCTCGCGTGCCTGTTCCATGGAAACCCCTATGTACGGACTTCCGTCCCGTGACTCCCGTCGACCACCCACAGTTTGTCACTGGAGGTTAGTGAGCGCATGGCCAAGAAATCCCAGGAAATCCCAAACTGCTGACATTTCCCAGGGCTGTTCCATGCATGCATGGTAAACCCCGAATGAATGTCACGTCTACCCACAGACAAGGGTCATCGTACTGTATGCGCAACGGGGCCAAGGGCTTTTTGAGCACTGGCGAATTCTTTTCCCGGCGATAAACTCCCAGTCCCCGGTTTGCCTTACCGGAACGAGTACTTTCTTTCATCGATTACCTGTTTTCACATTGAAATTATCACTATGTTTGCGTCGAAGCAGTCCGGTTACAACCACGTGGCAGAAGCCGACGTGCGAAAGAGGTGTTTTATATATACGAGCTGATCGATGGGGCCATCCGGCCGCCAAAGGGGTTCGCACAGCCAAATCTCGAAAACTCCCTCGTATTTTGCGCTTGGCCGAGGCACCAGCTGATTCGTCCGCGGAACGTCGTGTGACGTGTCCACTTTGCCTCGCGTGCTCGCGAAATAGTCAAGTGTACTCACAAAGTGTTTGTCTCGGGGTCTTTGGGGTGCGCATAAAGTAAACGCTAGGGGTTTTCCGCTCCTCTCCGCTCCCCTGGAATTCCGGTCTCTATAGATCAAGAAACTTGATGTGGGAGTACTCGAGTGAACGAGATGAGAATGAATCGGATGGAACCTGCATCGAGTCATCGGCGTGCGCGGTCGGTCCACTGTTTTCGCAGCAGCCGCAAGAGAAGCCAGGGAAGTTCTGAACGTCGGCGACGAACGATGCTACGATGATTATAGCTTGCGTTTTTCGATGGACAGGTAAGTACTGCCAATGGATAAATAAATTTTTGAGATCTGAGCGTACCGGTACGCCGTTGTCGGACGTTCCTCCGCGCTGTATTTATGTACTTACGTAGTTGGTGACTCGAGTCCTCACCCAATTTGGAGTTCGCGCTTGTGGCACAAAAGTGGAGCATCACGTGGCTGATACCAAATTTGTGTAGATTTCTTGCGCCACTAATTAACAGCAGCCGCCGGACGCGTCTTGTAAGTTTTCTTCTCGCGACGTGCTTGTCTTTCAGACCCCCCTTTGTGTGGTACCCACTCCCCAACCATGGCACAGACGAGAAAACGTGGTCGCAATTCGAGAACACCTGCGACAACGACGACTACGAGTACCTCGGTGTCTCCTCTCAGCAATACAAATTCGGTGGAACCTGAAACCCCTGACACGTCTGAGCCAGAACAGACCACAGTGAAGAAAACGGTTCCTCAACCCACCGTGACCACAAGAAACGCTCGAAAGCGCGCAGCTGAAGATGAAGTAGACATCAACATTGCGCCCAAACGAAGAGTTGTCGTAGATGCTGTGGTCGTCAAGGTACCTGCGCGGGCTTTGAAGACAAAGGCGAGAATGTTCCGACTTCATCTTCAACATCGTGACTGAGTCAACAACTAATATAGACTGAACCCACTCCCGCGTCAAATAACAAGGGCAAAGGGAAGGCGAGGGTCATCGACACGCCTGAGCCCAACGACGAACCAATATCCGAGGATGAGCTCCAATGTGATGAGGCAGACGAGGAATCCAACGACAGTGGTTCTGACTACGAAGTGCGAGACTCGGAAGTTGAAGAGGACGAAACCCATATGATGGATGCGGTCATCAGGGCATCCCACAGGACTGCCCGCCGCGAAGCTCAAAGGTCGGATGCCGGCCCATCAACTTCCAGGACGTCAACCGCGAGCCGTGTCACCAGGGGCAGGGGTATAAAACATACTGTGGAGAGCAATGAAGAACTTTATGAGGATTCTTCCGAGTCTGATGACCAGTCAGAGCTATCTGTGCTGGAGAGCCCTGATGACGAGCCCTTGTCAAAAAAGAAAGCGAAAGCGAAGCCCAAGAAGGAGAAGGTCAAGATTTCCACAGAACCCCTGTCGTGGGCTGAAAAGGCACACCGACGCCGTCTCGCACGGCTCGAGCGAAATGAAGCCAGGAGGGAGGAATCTTTGTTATCCGACAAGCTTGGCCGCAGGTTAACTTGGGTATGTCCAGATCTGCTTATCAGACGGTGGTCTATTCAACGTATCTCCCAGTCTGAGAAAGCCTCCCTGGCATTGCGGAAACACCATCCAGAACTCAAGGACGTGTGGGGTGATCTTGAAGAACAAGTCCCTGTGACCACACCCGAGAAAGCTGAACAACCTTCTGGGTTGAAACTCACACTCTTGCCGTTCCAGCAGGAGTCTCTTTCGTGGATGCGAAAGCAAGAAAATACTATCTGGCACGGGGGCATGTTAGCTGTAAGCGTTTATCACATATTCGTTCTTCAAGGTATTGAAGATTTTGGCGTCCAAGGATGAAATGGGGTAAGAAAATAGGTCTTCTTCGTCAAGACTGCCTCAAAGCTTTGTTTCATGCAGCATGGGAAAGACCATCCAGATGATTTCCCTCTTTGTGTCCGACTTGAAGAGGCCCAACCTCGTCATTGCGTGAGTAGCCTTGCATTGTGCGTTCGTGTCTCTTGATAGCAGCCCCGCCTAGACCGACTGTTGCAATTATGCAATGGCGCAACGAAATCAACGCCCACACAGAGGGTATGGATGTTCTCGTTTGGCACGGTGCTTCTCGCATTGTTAATATCCAAGAACTCAAAAAATATGACGTCGTATGTCAACCTCACGTTGTACTATGGTTCAGCCAATGCTGAATATGGCCAGGTCCTGACCAGCTACGCTGTGGTAGAAAGCTGCTTCAGAAAGCAAGAAAACGGTTTCAAGCGTAAAGGGCATATCGTTAAAGAGGGCTCCCCTCTTCATCAGATCAAGTGGAACCGGATTGTTGTATGTTTCGTACTCGATCGTTTTCACACTGGCGCTGATTTCACCTGCATATACCGCGGGTCCAGCTTGATGAAGCCCATAACATCAAGGAACGCTCTACTAACACTGCCAAAGCTTGCTTTGAATTGGTTGGCAACTATAAGTGGTGTTTGTCGGGCACTCCGCTACAGAATCGTGTTGGAGAGCTTTACAGTATGATTCGTTTCTTAGGAGGTGACCCCTTCGCTTTCTACTTCTGTAAGCCATATCCTTGTGATCTCATTCTATCTCACAAACTATCTCTTGCAGGCAAGAAATGCGAATGTAAATCTCTCCACTGGAAGTTTTCGGATAAAAGGAGTTGTGATGGTATGTATCCTATGTTCACCGCTCGAATGATGTCACGTTTAACCCTTACGCCGTAGAGTGTGGTCACAGTCCCATGCAACATGTGGGATACTGTTCCTCTCTCTGGCGATACATTTCATCTGATTCCTCATTTCTCAGACGTGTTTCTGGAACAATGAAATTTTGACGCCTATCCAAAAAAACGGCATGGTAGGGGTCGGCAAGATGGCTTTCAAGAAGCTTAGAGTCCTTTTGGACCGTATGATGCTCAGACGAACAAAGGTATGTTTGTACGCTTTTTTACCTGTAAGTCGTAACACGTTGTTTCCTAGATTCAACGCGCGGATGATCTTGGGCTTCCTCCACGAACGGTCGTTGTTCGAAGGGATTACTTCAGCCCAGAAGAGAAGGAATTGTATCTCTCGCTGTTTTCCGACGCTACGCGTCAGTTCAGTACCTACGTTGATTCGGGTACTGTCCTGAATAGTGAGTTACCTCCTTTCCTAATATTCTGCCAACTCAGATTGCCGACCAGACTATTCCAACATCTTTAGTTTGTGCGTATATGCCCTCTGCTTTTATCTCGGTGAGCTGAACATGCTCTTGTCAGACTTACTCGTATGCGCCAAATGGCTTGCCACCCCGACCTGGTTCTCCGCAGCAAGAGCAACGGCAACACGTTCTTTAGCAACGAAGAACTTAGCGAAGCCACTGTCTGCAGGCTCTGCAATGACGTCGCTGAGGATGCTATTCAAGCCAAGTGCCACCATATCTTTGACCGCGAATGTATGAAGCAATACTTGAGCACCGCTGGGGACATCATCGTATGTCTCTCATTGATTTGCCTCCAACCCGTTTCGATTATATCTGGTCCTCCCCAGCCTGAATGCCCAGTTTGTCACCTTCCCTTGACTATTGACCTAGAAGGACCTGCACTTGAATTAGAAGCAACCTTGCCTACCGCAAGGCAGGGTATCATCGGTCGACTCAACCTAGATACCTGGCGCTCATCTTCAAAGATCGAAGCTCTCATTGAAGAGTTGTCCAATCTTCGTGCACAGGACGCCACCACGAAGAGCATCGTGTTCAGCCAATTTGTCAACTTTTTAGATTTGATCGCATTCAGGTTACAAAAAGCTGGATTCCAGGTCTGTGTTGTTGCTGCCCGCGTTTCCAGGTACTCATATTTTCTAGATTTGTCGCCTTGAGGGAACGATGTCGCCTCAAGCTCGTGACGCCACCGTCCAGCACTTCAGTATGCCAGAATCTTTCCTTGGCTTGTTCGTATTCCTGACACTCGTTCTCGCTCTTCAGTGAGCAACGTCCATGTGACCGTTTTCTTGGTGTCTCTGAAAGCTGGCGGTGTCGCGCTCAACTTAACGGAAGCCTCGCGTGTCTATCTCATGGACAGTTGGTGGAATCCCGCCGTCGAATACCGTAAGGATACCTAGCCTTCCTATGAGGCAGTTGCACCGTGTGCTTATTGACCCACAGAGGCCATGGACCGCATTCACCGACTTGGCCAGCACCGACCTGTCCAAGCCATCAAACTCGTCATAGAAGATAGCATAGAGAGTCGTATTATTCAAGTGCGTGGCCCCGTCAGTAGATTCGTCGGGCATAACAAGACGCCTCTTTAGCTCCAAGAGAAGAAGTCTGCCATGGTAAATGCGACGTTATCTACCGATGAGTCGGCAAGTATCTTCTTTCGCTGTCTTGTCCCGTCGCTAAAGTGGGGTGGTTGTGACAGGCTATGGGTCGCTTGACCCCCGAGGATGTACGTATGAATGTCCCCGCTCTTATAAGTTACATTGGCTCATTTGGTGTTACACACCTAGCTCGGATTCTTGTTCAGGGTACGTTTTCTGCTTGCACTTCCTCTCTCCGTTAGCTGAAGCTGCGGTTTCAGCTCTAGCTGACTTAAGCACCGGATCATGCAAATGCATAGAATGGGCGACATTCTCGCCCTCAAGGCATCGTTTAACTTTCTATGTAATTCACATATCGTAACTTTCTGTGGGTTAATGCATCGCTTGTCCGAGTAGTATTTGCGTTGTACGTTACTAGCATGATCCACGTGTTTATCCTGTGAGGTTAACCGGACAAGTCGCAGATGAGTGCCCGTTTGCATCCCCGGCGTGGCAACGTCTTGGAACTCGATACTACACAGACTCTGGCACCTGGAATGTCGTACAAGAGCACAAAGGAGTTTACTTTCGATGAGGTTGCACAGGTAGGAGCCTGGTCTCGTTTCAGCCTAGTACTTAATCTTGCACGGGTAGCACAACAAGCAAGGCTCCCTGGCAAGTCTCCCCGCTCAGTTCCTAGTACGACTCGTTGCTCATAATTTCTTTTTGCAGTGGGTAGTCATCGATGCCAAAGTCTACGACCTTACCCGGTTCGCAGACCTCCATCCCGGAGGCGCCAACGTTCTCTACGCGCCTGGCGTCGGTACGTCACCAGCATCTATGAACCGGCTCACTGTGACACCATACTCGCAACACCAGCTGGCAAGGATGCGACCGACGTTTTCTTCGGTCTCCACCGCCATGAAGTCCTCCTGCGCCCACAGTACGCGCGTCTCCAAATCGGTACCATAAGCGGTCAGGCGGAACGTCTCAAGGCCCCTGCTCCCGGTGCACTCTCCCTCATCCCTTACGCAGAGCCGACGTGGCTCAGTCCCGGGTTCCACAGCCCGTACTACAACGACGGGCAACGGCGGTTCCACAAAGCCGTCCGAACGTTCTTCATGGAGGAGGTCTACCCCGAAGCCATTCGGTGCGAGGAGAATGGGAAACGAATCTCGCAGGAACTCGTTGACAAACTCAGGTGAGTCATCCGGCAGTCGTTCGTCGGGCGGCCTAAGACCCAACAGCAACTGACGACGCGTAACTTGAACGCTGTTGGCAGCGCGATGAACTTTTTAGCGATGCGTATCGGTCCGGGGAAACATCTCCAGGGGCGCGCGCTCATGGGTGGCGTCGTCACACCGGAAGAGTACGACCATTTTTACGAGGTGCCGATCCCTTGTGCTGTGTCGTCGACCCGTCTTGTGTTGCTCACATTCGACTTTTTCTGACGTAGCTCATCCTCAACCTCGAACTTGCCCGTTTTGGGACGCGCGGTTTCGTGGACGGGTTGTTGAACGGTGGTGTTATTGCCCTGCCCCCCATCCTCAATTTCGGGTCGCCGGAAATACAATCTCGGTATGTCCCTGACATCCTTGGCGGAAAGAAGTACATTGCACTCGCCATCACGGAAGCGTTCGCGGGAAGCGATGTTGCTGGCATTCAGACGGTCGCAGTAAAAGATGGTGATGATTGGGTGGTCACTGGGACTAAGAAGTACGTCGTCTTCCTGCTTTCTGCGATGGTATGATGCCAAACGTTTGGAACTGGAACAGATGGATAACGAACGGAACGTTTGCGGACTACTTTACCACCCTGTGTCGAACCGACGTACGCACCATTATTTCTCATCCCATTGCGGTCTTACAGCATTATACCTGCAGCAAGGTCCCCTGGTCCTCCTCATTCCCCGCTCTGATAATGTTTCCACAAAGCCTGTCAAAACGTCCTACTCGCCCACGGCCGGAACAGCATACGTGATCTTTGATGGTGCACGCGTTCCCGCCTCTCACATGCTTGGAAAAGTTGGGCAGGGGTTATATGTTATTCTAAGCAACTTCAATCACGAGCGGTGGATGGTGGCTGCTACGAGCTTGGGAGCGCAGCGGGTGGTTGTGGAGGAATGCCTCAAGTCAGTTCTTGGCGTGTTATTGCTTAGGTCGGGTGTTGACTTATCCACATCAGGTGGACCAATCAACGTATCGCTTTCAAGAAGCCCCTTCACTCTCAACCTGTCATACGCGCCAAACTTGCACTGATGATCGAGCGCGTGGAGGCGTGTCAAGCTTGGATGGAGAACGTCACTCATCAGATGAACAACGTGCGTCGAACCGCCTTGGATTACTTTGAGTACCTCGAATGGTTTGACTGCAGATGAACTACGCGGAACAATCAGACAAACTGGCAGGGCCCATCGCACTTCTTAAAAAGTGCGTCCAATTCCTTGCATTCTGTTTATTCGCATGTCGACTGCCTTGGTGTAGGTTCATTTCGCGCTCAGGCCGCGAAACTGCCGAAGATGCAACGCAGATGTTTGGTGGACGGGGTATTACAGTGGGTGGAATGGGAAAGGTCATCGAGAACGTGCGTATGCATGATTGGCTGGTGCTGTGGCTCGTTCCCCCTATCATCTTCTCCTTGTCACCCTGGCCCGGTTTTTTGACTTGTCGATTCACAGTTTCACCGAACCTCACCTTTTGATGCTATCCTTGCTGGTGCAGAGGATGTGCTGGGAGATCTTGGTGTTCGGCAGGCGATTCGCAAGATACCGAAAGACGCACGTCTATGAACGATTGTATGAAAGGCTGCCGATTATCTTCTGTATGCGGATGATTTGATAGGATCTCAGATGTCAGTCTCTGTATTATGATTTAACGACTGGGGAGACAGGAAAGTGGTTGAGATTTACCTCGAAAAAAACATACAATTAATCTCATCTATTGGTGTTGGGAGTTTCAAGACAAGCACTTGAAGGTGCAGACTGCAAGCAAGAGAGGTGGGAGAAGAGCCTTGAGGCTTGGATAGACTGACCATCAACAAACTTTGAGTATAGGTGATATGAAGCTTCTTGTGCACTATACAGATGTGGGTTCAAGAAAAACAAATGATTGTTATTGAGATTGATTGTAAGAGCTGGATTACTGTGAACGATCGTATGAAAGGTTGTTAATTACCCTCCGTATGTGGATTGCTTCTGAGTCTCTGGTGTTTCTTCCTGTAGCGTCATATATACCCTGTTTACTGCCGGACTGCACATGTTCTCGAATGCCTCCGAACCCAACTGTGTGGTTGAATTCGAATGGTCCCATGTATCCACAAGTCCTTGTGTAAAGTCCGAGATAGTAGACTGAGGGTGTATGCTAGTGCTAGATGGTCCTTATGCGACGAGTCCGATGGTCAAAAGCGCCACCTATATAGTACATTTGTCTGCTCCCCCGTTCACCTACCATAGCCGAACGAACCCGAGGAGCATGGCTGCTCCGATCAACGCCTCCGGCCGTACGCCACACCACCTGGCACTGATTGCCGCTCCGGTGGCGGCCGTGGCCGAACTGGAGGGTGCAACACTGCTTGATGCTGTTGAGAACGGGGCTGCTAGGGACGTGGAAAATATGGCAGCAGAACCCGTCGACGTGGCGTGAGTACCAGCGCTCGAGCTCGAATTACTGGCTGTCTGGCCGGGGAGCTCCAGTCGGGGCAGGACAAAGCCCATGTCCACGCAGGTCGTGTAGAGCACTGGATGACGAGAAATCCAATGTCAAGTCTGTATCGGAGTGCATGGAGGTCGTACGTACGGTTGAGATCGTTTTGGGCTGTCGCATAATTGGTGGCGTTGAGCGCCGTACCGACACATTCGAGACAGTTGTAGTATGAGGTCTCAAAGGTGGTCGTGCAGCATGCCGTGACAGGGCATCCCTAGGGGGGTATCTGGATCAGCGGCAGTTTCAGACCGAAGGGGGATAGAGAGATAGCGCCGGGATTGTAACTCCGACATGGGGAGCAAGGACGGGGAGAGCGTGCTAGTACTCACCAAGCTGACTTCGTTGTTGACTGGGTTGCAGATGGAGGTGCATTGGGAGGGCACGGAGGGCTGGGTCCCGACATTGACTTGCCGCCTCTCGAAATCTCGTCCGATCGAGGCGGCGGAGACGGCCGGGACTCGATGGGCGAGGAGAGGCTGGAGCGATGCGGCGCTGACGCACGCGGCGAGCGAGAGCAGGGAGAGAGCCGAGACCGAGATGCGCATGGTCGAGTGTGCACAGACGCTGGCGACGAAGAGTGGGAGGGTGGGACGAGACGGAGCATCCCACAGGCAGGCTTTTAACGTGTTTAGAATAGGACCAGTCGCGGGTCAGCAGGCCTGGCTCGCGTGTGATGTGACCGATATAACCATCGGGGAGGGTGTGACAGGAAGACGGAGCGGCATCTCATAAAAGTCGCCGGGGTGGATTATGTAAGTCGCTCTTTGCTATGACAAGCCAACACCCGCCCAGTTTCTTCCCAACCGCTGCTCTCGTGCGTGCCCCGTCGAACCCACCGTCTGATCGTTCACCCCCTCTTAGGACCATGCCGTAGCAGGGCTCGGCGCAGGCGTCGTCGCCGTCCTCTGCATGCACCCCCTCGACCTCCTCAAAATCAAGTTCCAAACCTCGACTTCCAAGCCTCACGGTGGTATCGGAAAGCATATCTGGTACTCTCTCCGAAGCATACACGCAGAGCAAGGTTGGAGAGGTCTCTACCGCGGCGTAGGTCCGAACATCGCCGGCAACGCCTCCAGCTGGGGTCTCTACTTTCTCTTGTCCGTAATTCACGCCCCCGGAACGTGTCTCGTTGCTCATCACGCATCTTGCCAGCTACAACATGCTCAAAAAACGCGCATCGGGGGACGACCCAAACTCCTACCTGTCCCCCGGTGCTTACCTGCTCTGTTCTGCTCAAGCAAGTTCGCCATCCGTCCTTTGCTGCGTGGCCTCCAACGTGTCCTGATGTCCATCACAGGTGCCGTGACCGCTATCATGACAAACCCAATATGGGTCGTCAAAGTACGCATGTTCACCACGCGTGCAGACGACCCCAAGTCCTACAGGGGCCTTTGGCGTGCGTCCTTCCGGTCTCTTTACCTCGCGTGTTCTGAGGCCTCTCTTACAGACGGCTTCTCGTCCATATACGGCGCAGATGGCATACGCGGTCTATGGAAGGGGACATCGCTCGCACTCGTCGGCGTCAGCAATGGCGCAATACAGTTCATGGCTTACGAAGAGCTCAAGCGCTGGGGGTTTGACCAGAAACGAAAACGGTTCGCAAAGGCAGGGAAGACGATGACGCCAGAGGATGATAAACTCGTGCGTTTAGCCCGTCTTGATGCGCGCTCCTTGGTTCACTTGCGCCCGCGCAGTCCAACACGGCCTATACCGTCATGTCAGGCGGAAGCAAGTTGTTTGCACTTGCGATGACGTACCCGTACCAAGTCATTCGTTCGCGCCTGCAAGTCGGTCCATCTCTCTTTTTTCCCCGTCGGATGTGTCTTACATATTCTCGCGTTGCACAGAATAATGCCACGACGCACTTATACCCTGATATCCCCACCACCATCAAACGAACATGGAGAGGCGAAGGCATTCAAGGTTTCTATCGAGGCCTCGGAACAAACTTTGTTCGCGTCCTTCCCGGGACATGTGTCACGTTCGTCGTGTACGAGAATCTGGCATGGTTATTCCGGACGACCGCTCTCAGGCAGGCACAGAGGCGGGAGAGAGGTGGCTTGTCGTAGCTCGCGCGCAAGGATCGACCACGCTTTCAGTAGGAGAATTATCATATCTTCAATTTATAGTCGCTTTAAAGGCGTAGATTCCGGTTACTTAGACAGGCCCATCAGTGTACTGTACATGCGCCCACAGGCTACATACTAGCATACATCCCAACTCGTTCGTTCATCAACCAATCGGCCCTGGATGAGTACATTAGCAACTCTGAAGCACCGTATCGCGGTACCAAGTTGATCGGTCAAAATAACTATAACTTCAAATCAAGCCTCATCGCGCGGAACGCCCGCACCCCCACCCGTTTGCAAACCTCCTCAAGACGAGGAGGCGAGCAGAGCAAAGGACAGACTGGTGCTATAACTAGCTCCCCGCGCTCGATCCGTTTTCCATCATCCCACCGACGAACTGAAACAGAAGGGCAAGAACGAACAGTGTCCACTCACCCATCGTCAACGAAGATCATATCCAGCTCGTATCCCTCGTGTCCTGGAAATAACCACCATGAGCACACCGATACGAAAAAAGGTACAAGGCAATTCGAGAAGAGTTGATCAAATAACTATAACCACGTGCTCTCATCGCGGAGAAGCGCCTACTCCTGCGTCCGTATATGCATACAGCCTCAAGACGAGGTTATATGCTGAACGAAGGAGAGACTGGACGGCGAAGTCCCCACGCTCGTTAAAGTGTACGTTTTGGATATCATCATGCAACGGGAAATCGAGAAACGGTGTCCGAGAGGTGGACGGTATTGCAACTCACCTCGATTGTATGGAAGAGCGAATCGATGAAAGAAAAGAACGTCGACGAGGCGGATGAAATTTTGAAATACGCTGGGTTGTTTTGTATGTGCGTGTTGTGCAAGACCTTTCAAACTTAACAAGGACAAACAACCGCTTCTGGAAACTTAGTCCAACGATCATAGTGGTCACGCAAAACATCCGAACCATGGAGCTTCTCTGTAAGTCTATCTACATCAAAAGACAAGGAAAAAAAAAGACTAACAAAAGCTACTCGCTAGCCACCACCACGCGACTCCACCTCCGGTCGCTCACGCGTTCAGCCTACCACATACCCCACATACCCCCCACCCGATCCATCTCCACCGGTCCACCCCGCGCACCGCCCTTCTTCCCCCCTCCACCCGCCCGGCGCCACTTTGAATACGCGCCACTCGAGCCTCAGCCAGGATCCACCGCAGACAAGGACCGGTCCAAGATCGAACGCCGTCCGACCAACCGACAGATCCCGTTCGAACGCGTCCTTGTCCTCGACCCCGAGACGAACAAGCTCTCTCGGACGAAGCAGAGCCTCAAGGAGCTCCTTGAGATGGGACCGAGACAGGGACAGGTCATCGAGCTCGTCGCATCGACGCCGGAGCCGATCGTGCGCGTGACGACGCGGAACGAGGTGGAGGCGCGGTATAGGGAGATGAAGAGGGCGTTGAAGAAGGGGGCTAGGGTCGGGGAGGAGCCAAAGGAGGTACAGCTCACGTGGGGGGTGGCGAAGGCGGACCTGGAACACAAGCTACGCAAGGCGAAGCGCGATCTCGAAAAGGGTTACCGTGTCGTCGTCGTGGTCGCCATGAAGAACAGACATAGACCGTCCAACCGGCGGGAGCTGGAGGCGTTCGCGGACGAGATCTCGGAGACGCTTCGCGAGGTTGGCGAAGAGTGGAAAGAGCGGGAGTTCACCGGACGGTCGATGATGCTGTCGTTCCGGAAAGCTGAGCTGGATGATGACATTCCGTGATGCTCTCCACTGACAGTCTTGGTGATATCTACTCAACGTGATGTCTTCTCTATCTTATTATACACCATTAGCATGCTTTTCGCGAGATATCCCTTTCCTCCCCTTCAACCCCAGAAAACGTCGTCTACGATGCTTCCACCCATGACCCGCCTTCTTCCACTCTGAACGCTGAATGGGAAGCCCGCGTTCCTTGTGCGTTGGCAAGGCATGCGGCAAGAATCGCTTCTTCGGCATCGAGAAGGCAAACGGCTGGCAATTCACCACCGGAACGCCAGGTCGGTTCATTGACGCATACATCCAAGTCCCAAGGAACAGCCGTCTGTAGGCCATCGGAACCTCAAATCCAGCGTCCAGCATCCCATGGACGACCCGCTGCAAAAATGGGTTGCAATTCCGCGGAACAACACCTCGCCTCGAATACCGCATCATTGCTTTCCCCTCCTTTTGCCGCCAGTGCGTAGGCCGCGTCTTCGTAGCCCGTCGCATCATGCCAGGCTGTCGTCCAAACATCTCCAGCGCAGCATTGAAGAACCGAGCGTCTGGCTGGAGGTTGTATACGCGGGGTTGCGCGTTTGGGACAATGCGTGTGAGGGTATCGTAGATATCGCGCGCTGCGCGGAACATCGAGCGGTAGAGCACCGCACCCATACGGAGTCCGAGCGTTCTCCTCGACCGGTGTCTGCTCGCGATCTTGTCCTTGGCAAGAACGTAACATGCCCACCCTTTGACTTTGACCTTGCTGTCTGTACGCGGCTGCCACTTGTGGTCTCCAGTCTCGACCGGCGCAACCGGCAAGCGAGTACGCACACGGAAGCCCTTCCGTGCTTCCGCTGCATACGCTTGCATCATGATCGTGTACGCATGAACGGGGAGACACCACCCCTCGACGACCTCGAGACCCTCATTTCCACCCTTTAGCCAGCTGATTTTCTCGGCTTGTTTTCCAAGGAGCCAGACGCGCTCCGCGAGCCCCGTCTTGCCGGCTTTGCAGAGCGCATTCAGAACGGAAGTGAAGAAATGGGGCCCGAGGCTAACTGCACGGTATATCCTTTCTTGCCGTGCACGACGTGCCATGACGGCACGTTCATGGGCGCTGGGCGGATTGTCGCCCCATGCCGGGTGATCGACGATGGTCAGCTCAGGAAGGACATGAAAGAGGATGGAAGCAACGACATGCGGGTTTCCTGTCGAAGTGAGATGAGTAATGTAGGAGGTCAACGTGTACATGTCCGCTAGGACGTTGGAAGATGCGGGAGATACTGCCAAGAGTTTGGAAAGGGATTGGGTACTAGAGCCGGGTCGAGGGTGTCGGTGAGGAGTGCCCGATGACACCGCGATCCCGTGATCAGTGTTCTCCTTCAGTTTCCGTAGTTCTGCCAGAGCAAAGGAGACGATATCGTTTCGCCTCAGGAGCGTGCCGGACCGTACAATAATGTTGTATGTGGTAGTATCAGGCTTGAGAGTAGGTCGTCGTACATGTTCCATGTGATGCAGAACATTCCGGGCGAGGGAGACAGAGAGGCGATGGCGAAGAGCATAGTGCACGAGAGTGTTATATGTCTCACGCGAAAATGGAGGCATAACATGTACTGGTTTGCCTAGGTGCCCGGCCGGTGGATCTTTGGCCTTTCTTGTTGGGAGGTTTTGCAAGAGGCCAAACATGACGCGATGGAAATACTGATGTGCATTGACCGTCCGTTCAGAATTTCCTTCTATGATCATGACTGTATCCGGAAGCTTCGGACAGGAGTAAAGCGCCCGCAGGAGATGAGATATATCGGAAAAGGGCAAGGACCGACTGTCGATGAGCGCCGCCAAGTTGGCGAGAGCCTGCAGAGCCTCTTCGCGATCTTCAGAGTCATCAGAAAGCTCCTCTTCGCATTGCTGAGTGATCGCTTTCAATAGTCGTTTAGAAGGTATTCTCGAACGGATAAGCTCTTTCCAGCGGTCGATCAGCTGTGGCGAAGCAACTCCCTGACATGTCTCCTGTGCTGTTATCCTTGCCTTGATCTCTTGTGCTTTCTGAGCTTTCGTCTCGTAATCTTTGACGAGGAGAACGAAGAGCAAGGATCCCATGATGATCTCGCCTTGCAATAAGCAAAAATTGACGAGGGCCTCGAAAGCACGGTCCGAGCATTGTCGTCTATTCTCCCGGGCCTTGAACAAGAGCATCAACGTAAAGCGGAGGCCGTCATCTTCGATGGCGTCCGGGTTGATGGGGAGACTGTCTGGGAGGAACCCGGGGGAGCGGAACATGGAGACACCTTTGTCCTTGAGCACGCTGAACACGGTCGGAGGGGCTTGCAGGAGAGCGTCTGCTACTTTGAGGAGGGTGGCCTGCCGCAGAGGAATGCCTTTTTTCATCAAGATCTGCGCGGTCTCGTATGCTTTGAGAGGGGAGTCGTTGCGAACGATGTGATGCAACATGACGTGGGCGGAAAGCCTCGGAGAAATGGGCTTGTCGAAGGTGATGGGGGTAAATTCGAAAGCGGGCATGAAAGGGAGCTTGATGGGCTCGGGCTGTGGAGCGTTTGCGTGGTTGGAGGAATGCAGAGAGTTGATGATGAAGTGTGCGTCACGAAACGCGCCGGTGCTGCAGGCTAGACGAACGGCTTTGGCAGCCAGTATCGCAAGGTGCTGGGGAGGTGCTGGGGATTGTGGATGTGAATCGGGAAGGGAGACGTTCTCGAAAGCCGTGCCTGGTTCACTGGGTGATTCGGGGTGAGGTGGCAGTGGATTGGACGACAACTGGGGAGTCTTGGCTGGGTCTTCGGGACATGGCTCGTCTGCACGCGGATGTCTAGGCTTGACGGATGCTTGCGGAGGCGAGCGTACGAAAGGCGAAGAGAATACGGAGCGAGCGGGTGGACGGAGCGAGAGACGGAGACGAGCGCTACGAGCTAGCGTGGACAAGGCCCATTGCATGTGTCTCGCATGCCCTGCAGACGCTGCGTCGGACGTTTCGCAGCGAAAAGAAACGACGGAAAGGACTCACCCTGCCCCGTTCAGCAAAAGGAAAATACGCGAATGCGAGCGTCGGCGAGGCAAAAGGCCAGCTGCACGTGACGAGCCAACTTTGCCTGGGATATCGGCAGTCGTGCAGCAGAGAAAACGGCGATAAAACACAGACCATGAACTACGACAGACCACCGCACAGAGGAGGAGGCCCTCACCGGCGACGACACAACAGAGAGAGAGGTGAGGTCTTACTCCCCACACCACCGCAATCCGTGTCATGAACATTCACCACAGACGACTACGACTATCACGACCGTCGCCGGGAACATGACACCCCCGAGCAGGTCATCAAGAACGTTGTCATCAAAATGGGCGAAGTCGTGAGTTGGCCCCCCCCCCCCTCTTGCCCCAACCGCCCCGTCCTGACGCGCCAGAC